>JARCZZ010051362.1:0-89912 GCA_030323915.1 Brotogeris chrysoptera | reverse complement strand
CCAAAACATTACCCAGCAGTAACTGAAAACACTGGTGTTATCAGCACAGCTCCAAGGCACAAAAGTCAAAAACACAGTGCCACACCAGCTACCAAGAAGGAGAAAAATTACTGCTGGTGCTGAACCCATGACAAAATGATAAAGTAGTTCAGCCTCATCTTGAACTAATTCTCATACAGAGAGACATGATGGCATCTGTCCCTAAATGCAGGAAGAACACTTCACAGCTATGCTGCATAAATTCTTGGAGTCATCTTGGGTTTTGGAAGTTCTGATTTGGGCCAGCAGCAGCTGTAGCCCTGATAGTTTGGTGCTGTCACGCATCAGTAGGAGGCCTCAAGCTTCATAATTATACCAGGCTCCAGACTTGTCAGGCTTTGTCTGAACTCAACCCACTGCAGCTCAAACTTCCCTCTGTCTCCAAGGTTATTTAAGAAAACTTTACTGCACCTGCAACTTCTCTAGGATCAGATGTCTTTCATCTAGCCTGTACTAGCTGCAATAACAAACCTATTCTAATGTCAGATACATACAGTTTTTGTCTGTTCAGTCAGGTTTAGTTCTATTTCCTTCCTTGTTCTGGCTTCAGTCTTGCTTAACTTTGGGCATGTGGTTGTAGCCCAAAAAAATTACACTGTATATCCAGAAAAAGATTAAGAAACCTAAGTAATCACAGCAATGACAAACTAATCCCTTAGATCATCAGGAGGGCACAGTCCGCAATCAATTATCAGATACAGGGTTAAAACAGAGAGAAAATAATGCCAAGCAGAAACAATACCAAGGAGGGACCAACCTCTGTAACTGATACGACAACTTGCCCAAGTGGGAACCCGGATGATGAGAGCACACTCTCAGAACACGACTGCAGGGTGAGAGCTTAGGATCAGATAAATCAGACAGATCACCATGTCTGTTGATTTTATTGTATTTACAATTACACCCAACAGAAACTGGGCAATTTGGATTATTGCTCTGAGTAGTGTGTGTTTGTCCATTTTTGCATTAGACTGTTAAAACATTAGAGTAACCACAACAAAATAATTCATTGCTGCCTGTCATAAAATTATGCGCACAATAGAATACTTAAAAAATAAGTTTAAAACAAATAATGATAAAACCATCTGATAGGATGATAAAGATCTTTGCATACAACAAGGTTTCAGCTCTCTTCCAAAGCTTAAAATCGGTTACTGGGAGACATGCAAAACTTCACCTCAGAGCGATCACTATGGTATCCTTCCTACCCTCCTCTTAACAGCATGTATTTTGGAAGCCATTTATTCCTATTACTGTTTTTGTCCAGCAGTCTGGGAGTTTGAAATCTCAACTCTCAGACACATATGTGCATGATACCAGTGTGATAGAGCAGGTGTATGTCCATCCAGGCTCACAAACTGAGCTACTGCCTGTCATGTTGGTCTCATTTTGGGTGAACTTTGACAGGATTAATTTGTGGGTAAGGAGAAATCTGATTTGTTTGGAGTCAAGGGGAGGAAGGCTGAGGAAGATGAGAACAGCTGCTCATCCCAGAAAACGGCTCTGGGAAATCCACCCATTACAGGCAAAGAGGATTGGCTTTCTCAGGTGTACATGGGGGAACCCAAGCCAAGGAACACTTACCTTCAGAAGCTTTGGGAAAAGCTTCCAAACAGGAGCAAAAAGGAGGTAGCAGTGCAAAAACCCTGTCCATAGCAGAGCCCTTGCAAAGGATGACAAAACCTTTGGTTTTGTTCCTGTTGAAGTTCTGGTTGTTGGTTTTGTTTTTTTAATTCCCTGGTATTGTTGCTTTCTACCTTGACTAACTTGATCTCTTTCTATGACAAGGTGACCCACCTGGTTGATGAGGGAAAGGTTGTAGACACTTTCTAACTGGACTTTAATGAAGCATTTGACACTGTCTCCCACAGCATTTCCCCAGATAAACTGGCTGCTCATGGTCTGGAGAGGGTTAAAAACTGGAGGGATGGCCAAGCCCAAAGAGTGGTAGTAAATGGTGCCATATCTAGTTGGTGACCCATCACTAGCAGTGTCCTTCAGGGCTCTGTGTTAGGGCCAGTGTTGTTTAATATCTTTCTTGATAACCTGGATAAAGGTATCGAGAGCACCCTCAGTAAATTCACAGACAATATCAAGTTGGGTGAGAGTGTTGAACTGATGGAGAATAAGAAGGCTCTGCAGAAGGATCTGGACAGGCTGGATCCATGGGCTGTGGCTCAACAAGGCAAAATGCTGGGTCCTGCACTTGGGCCAACAACCCCATGCAACGCTACAGGCTTGAGGAAGTTTGGCTGGAAAGCTGCTCAGCAGAAAAGGACGTGGGGGTGCTGACGAACAGAGCTGAACATGGGCCATCTTGTGCTCAGGCAGCCAAGAAGGCCAATGGCATCCTGGCCTGTATCAGCAATAGTGTGGCCAGCAGGGGCAGGGCAATGATCATCCCCATGTATCGCACAGGTGAGGCTGCACTTCGAATCCTGTGGTCAATTTTGGGCCCCTTACTACAAGAGAGACATTTTGTTGCTGGAGCAGGTCCAGAGTAAGACGATGAAGCTGGTGAAGGGTCTGGAGCACATGTCTGATGAGGAGCAGCCAAGGGAACGGAGGTTGTTTAGTCTGAACAAGAGACCTTACGATTTTCTACAACTCCCTGAAAGAAGGTAGAGAAAGTGGCTGGTCTCTTTTCCTAAGTAACAAGTGACAGGACAAGAGGCAAGGGCCTCAAGCTGCACCAGGGGAGGTTTAGATTGGATATTGGGAAAAATTTATTCACTGAAAGGGTGATTAGGAATTGGATCAGGCTTCCCAGGAAAACAGAGTCACAGTCTCTGGAAGTGTTCAAAAAACATGTAGATGACTCCCTTAGTTACCTGGTTTAGATGACTCCCTTAGTTTCCCAGTTTAGAGGTGGATTCAGCAGTCCTGGGACAAAGATTGGACTTGATGATCTTACAGGTATTTTCCAACCAAGTTGATGGTATGACTCTATGGTTAATTCTAAAATTTTGTATAATAGGTTTGTTTTTTTCTAGCAGATGGATTTACAGGCTTTGCCAGAACTTAGATGAAGAGAGAGCTTTCTGAGGGCTTCCCCACTGGTTCAAGTTGTATTTTCTATGCAAGCTGTAAGCTATTTTTCATTTAATTGAAGGGCAACAGTAAAGAAACCATCCACTACTCAAACCTGCTGTTACCTCAAGTATTTTCACATGGTTTCACAGGTTTTTGTGAGCTGATTCAGAGAAGTCCAAGCAAAACCAGACAGTACAGTGCTTGTGCATCTGGGATACAGTAGATTAACATCACCTAGAAACTGCAAGGATTTGTGACTTTTTCCCCTTTCATTATTTCTACAGCTTATCAACAAGATGACATTGTACCAGGGCAGTATCCTGAAAGATTACTTTTAATCTTGCAGATCAGTCTTTGACTCATACCTGTCATAGCAACCTAAGACAATATATACAAAAAAAATAGACATCTAAAACAAAATAAAATACAAATCTCCTCAAAACAAACAAAAAAACCACAAAAAAACAAACAACAAAAAAAACCCCACATACAACAAAACAAGAAAACCTACCAAAAAAAAAACAAAACAAAAACAAACCAACAAACAAAAAGCCACAGCAAATTTATGAGATCACTGGCCTAAAAAGCCGCCTATAATGTAGATACCACTACAGATGAAGAGGCTGTGTCAGGAAACTCAAAAAGGGAATAAGATGCAGGAGTATCAGTCTGTAAAAGTAGATTGTGTCAACTCTGGCAATCGCTGCAGTGGAAGAGGATTATTAGAAGGGGAAAACAAAAACAGGGCTTAACTGGACTATTTTTATATGCAAGGAGAGGATGCAGCATGTGTTTAAACACACGTATACTGTCTTTAGAATAGCAGGAACCTCTGCATTGATACCAGCTTGCTGTTCACTTTACGCAACCTTCTGCAGGACTTGCAGGAAGAGAGGCAGCAAGGAATAGTTCCTGAAAGCCATCAGATATTCAATCTCTGATTTCAAAGCCTCGGGAGACCGATTAGACTATTTATTCTGACCTTCAATTCAATTCTGATTTTTATGCACATGTCCTTCAGTCACCATGGGAGATTGGATGGGTTTAACTGTCCAGTGGTAGCTGGTAGCAACCATACTCATCAAACATCACGCAGCTAAATCGCAGACTTCTCCCTTCATTTAGTGACAAAAACATATCACCCTCAAAACAAGAAGATACATGCTCAGTACCTACTTCCCCCCCAGAAAGGCAACAGGCCAAAATTTTGAGATAATAGCTGCATCCTGGCCAATCTTGAGATCAAACCAGAGAGAATCAAACCAAGTCCTTTGGCTCTGACCAAAGGCCCTTACTCTGCACTTTCCAAAGGTGATCTTCTACCGCACTATCATTAGCAATTTACAGGGATCAGATAATGATAATAATCAGATAACCAACATGCGTTGGTTATATGTTTGGTGGTCAGGTTTACCACTACACTTACTGCTACAACCAGCACAACAGCTACCTTGTACATTAATCTTTGCAGAAGAACATACAGGGTAGAAATATTTCCAGGCACCTAGTTTCTGCAGCTCTGATGTTTGCTCATCTGTAGCACAATACAACTCCTAGGATACTTGTGACATTTTCATTTACAGCAACTATCAGGCAAGATTTTCCAGCTACAGTAGCATTGTGAAATTAAAACAGAACTGCCAGAGGCATAGTTAAATTGTTAATTGCATTAACTGTTAATATTGTTTAATTATAAAGATTTACAAAACATTTGCCATCATTCTTTCCTGAAGAATGGAGAGCACCTTTCGTAATAGCTTTTTCATTCCACCCCAACTGTTTGGCTCAGTTTAACTATTAATTCTAATTTTCAAGTCACCAAGGTGTTTTACTTGAAGAATGATAGTACAGATAACCTTTGTGCCCAAAGGTGTTAAATGATACAAGCAGACAGGTTGTACTCGATAGATACATTCAACTAATTACATGAATCTAATTTTTTAACATCCTCCTTTGCTGTAAAATTTTGCTTTGCATGTTTTAGAAGACACACAGTGCATGTAAGGCAGAAAAATTCTGATGAATACTTTAAAAGCAGAGGCCTACAGCCTATGTACAATGAGTCACGTTACTTACAAACATGCTCCCACTGACCTGTAATTAAAAGATCCTTGGTGAAGCTCACCTTCCATTTAAGCATCAGAAAAATCAGGCAGCTGGATTTTCCAAAGCTATGCTCTGAACATTGAACAACCATCACTGTACATAGGATAGGATCGGATCACCTAAACCCTTCAGCACTTATGAAACCTGACAACTTACTTCTGAGGCCTACATTTCCCATACAAAAATCCCACCACCCCAGGCCTCAAAATCTTACTCCAAAAAATTAAACATGTCAATTTTCATTTAATGCTTTCCTGGCTACTAAGATCACCATTTTTCTTTTCTTTTTTTCTTTTTTTTTTTCCTGCTAATGGTCTGAACTGTCTTTGCGTGGCAAAGTTTTGGTACTGGGAGAGGAAGAGAGGGTGCTACAGGAGAGGCTCCTGTGAGAAGCTGCTGGAAGCTTCTCCAAGGTCTGATAGAGCCAGTGCCATTGGTTCCAAGACGGACTGGTTGCTAGCCAAGGCCAAGCCCAGCAGCAGTGGTGGTAGAGTCTTTGGGATAATATATTTAAGAAGCTTAGCTTCTTAAATACATCCTAGCTGCAGCCTAGCAGTGCAGCATGGTGCTGCATATAATGACTCCACATTGCTGAGCAGTTACAGAGTGCCAGGCTAAGGCAACTCTACTGGTTTTGGTTCTTCTTGTCTCAGGATCACTGAGATTATAGGAACCTCTGTCTTTCAGCAGGGCATGGAAAAATTCACTGCAATGCTTGAAATCAGAGTCTAATATGATAGTAAGATCCCACTCTGGAGCTGTGGCTAAAGGGAGATATGCAGCCCCTTACTGAACAGTACTCACAAAAGGGAAACCCATTTCCATGTAGAGGCCAGGAGAGACTATCTCAGTGACACACAGTCAACAGAATAGGTCTCAGCATGAAGAAGAACGTCTGCCTTAACATAGCAGCTAAACTTGATAACAGAAATCTTTGTGTGTGACCAGTCCATTGTTTCAGGATGTAACTGATTATAACGTAGCCTGGGAATTCAAAGACCTGGTATAGAAGTGGGAAGAGAAATCAACATCCTAGAAAAAAGCTACACCATTAGATAAAAGAGACAGGCAAAAAATCATTACTATTTTTTATGCTCTCTTCCCTTCCCAGAGACAAATTTACATAATTTCTCACTCACCATGGGTTAACGGTGTTAAGAGCATTGTGAAGAACAGCAGCTGTGATGACCACATGACTGTGAAGGAGGGCTTGGAAGTATCCCAGCAAACGAGGGTTCAAATAAACCAAGGTGAATGTCCTCCTGGCACTTGCTTCCAACACTTTAGCTGTTGGCCTTCAATTCACATCCAAAAATGAAGAAAAAATAAAAAAATCCCCCCCCAAAAAATTAAAAAAAAAATCCCACAGCCAGTATCCAGAGTCTGAGACCTACAAATAAGAAAGGAAAAAAAATGCAGTTAGTAAAACAGTACGATACTGGGTTTTCAATCAAGTATTGCCGCATTTCTTTGCTGCCAACAGCTGTAAAGGCAAACACATCTTCCTCCCCCATACCATCCCTACAGATGTAGGCATATTCCTACCTATAAGAGGGATTAAAAACTTCTCACTGTGCAGAGAGACAGTCTGTGCATCACTGATGCTCTCCCACTCTCAATACAGGGCTTAAGACAGCAGAACAATGATGCACACAGGTTGAGAGTCCCCAGGCTCAAAAGCTGATTAGCAAAACCAAGTCCATATGTACTGCATCATATGCAATCATGAGACTTCTAAAAGAGGCTGCAACTCTCCTGAAAATGTGTGTGTCTATAAATCACAAGTCAACATAAATTCCAGAGCTGAAATAGGTTTAACTGGTGCTTAAGCTCTGTGCTGATCTCATACATAAATAAGTCTGCACACTTCTTTTCCAACCAAACCCTTTGTACACAGAGAGGGGTGGTAGTGTAAAGAGTAAATGCAAGCTCCTGAAAAAGCACACTTGTCATCACACTGGTAAGTGAACAGACTGCCAACAAAAGAGGTCATTTCTCCACTTGGCCATAACTGTGAGCACCTACAGGAAGCACAGTACTTTAGGAGAAAATTTGACTTGTAGCAGAGCTGCACTCCCTGGCCTAACCCCCCTCCTTCCCCTCAAACAGAACCCTTTTTCCAATGTAAGTACACGCATCCACACCAAGACAACAATCCCACTTTTTAACTTCCAGCACAGCAGGTAATGCAGGTGGACACACAAGTCAAAAAACTATCTGTGCAAACATCTATTACAAATCCTGAATTACTTGAGCAGAAATTGAGTCAATACTTCCACAGAGTAGCTGGGCACTACTGCACGTTTCCGCTAAGACCTTTCACTTCCTTCATGAATTTCTCTTATGCCTCTGCTGTTGAGGCTGACACCAAGATACCAGGCAGTGGAATCAGTAATGTGGCTTGGGAGTATGCCTGACAATTACATGCCTAAAAGCCTCTCATTTTTTTGAGTCCAGTATAGCTTTTAATCACAGAGTCTGGACCAGTTTTTTGAACCCAGTAGAACCCTTACCCTATAGCTGCTTTCTATGGTGACTGCCTGTGATTCACCTAGTCAATTTCCTCAGTTACTCATTGTAGAATTAAAAATAATGGTCTTGTGCATCCCACGCACTGATAGAAAAGAACAAGGAAATCTGAATCCATGATTGAATAGAAACATTCACTCATTTAATTGGAGAAAGTATACCAGCTTCCCATCATTTTAATCTCTCAAGAAGGGGCTTAGATGGCCGCAGTGACTCAAACTTGGCAGGAAAAAAACAACTACACAGAGTTAAACCATGGCATCAGTTTGAGACTTAGCTCCCTACTGGCTTTGAAATGATGATGAAATATGAGGAATTGAAAAGTACTTTGCATATCTGTTTTGAACTCCCTAGACTCTGCAGCCTTCACAGCACTGGTCTAATTAAAAATCTCTCCAAAAAATCTCTGATCAACAGAAGTTGTTCTTCTCTGAGCAAAGAAGCTGTTTTTGCCAACTTTCCTTCTTACCCAAACTCCAGCTTGAGCCAAAAAGCTATATGAAAAAACTGTGCTGCATGCCATTGTGATGTGGGTATATTTCTGAAACTCTGGCATGATAAAGTGACCTTTGTTTTACCTCCCATCTTTGCAGATCAGCTAAATCAAACCCCACACTGTTCAGAACCAAAGTCTATTAGGAAGCTTCATTTTTTTTTTCAATAAATATATCTGCTTGCACTGCCAAGACTTTATTCTCCCACTCTCCTCCCCAGTCTACCCCCGCAATTTGTTCATTCAAATATAGCAATTTCCAGAGGTTTTTCTCAGCTCTGTAATGGAGGTAACCAAAGAGCCCAAGGTCAATATACAGTCAAGTGGCTTCTTTATAGACATCCTAGAAAGTAAAACTTTGTTTGAGCTGGGACTAATCAGAATGGTCACTGATAGTATTTAAAGCCCGTTTTCCAAAGGGAATGAGATTCATTAATATTTTAAATTATACATTCTAAACAGCAATTAAATTTTTGAGGCTACAAGTACACATCAAAGTACACCACTAGCCATTATTTATGTATGCTTTTTCTACAGCATCGCCTGTAAAGTTTTAAAAGTGAGAAGCTTTTTATTCCACAAAAACACGTACAGAGACGGGGGAACCCCATCCAAGTTCAGGTACACTGCCCTGAAGCAGGAGCTCAGCCAGGCAGTGAAGGAGGAGAAGTTTGTTTTCTGATTCTTATTTGCTTAAAGTGAATCAAGTTCTCAATAACCTAAATCTGTTTGAAACAGATAACATCATGGTGCAGTAAAAAGGTTTTTGGGTTTAAACTGAAGAAATCAGAAATTAATTACTATCTGTGCCAGAGAAGGGATAATTGTCAACAAAATATTTACATAGTGGCCTTTAAAGTTATTTTTTTTTTTTCTGTCTGTGTATCCCTGCATGACAGGATTCAATGACTGGTTTTTTATTATTATTTTTTATTTTTACATATATATATTCCCCCCCCCCATCATCTCATGGGCTGGGCCTGAATGAGCAAAAGAATTTACCTGCCCTCTGCAAAGCCAAATACTAATTTTGGGAACTAATGTCTTGTAACCACCAGAATCGTAATTTAACAAACGTTTTATCCTACTGGAAAGGGCATTATCCAGTCACAACGTTTCTGTGCAAAACAGAGACAATAAGAGTAGTTCCATATTATGCACCATTTATTCTGGCTGTACATCTGGCCCAGGATTCCCAGTCCTACTTTCCTTCCTGACAGAGTAGAAAAAGCTAGCAGTACAGTCTGTCAGGTTGTGCCTGCACACCCTGGCTGGAAGAACCTTGCTCTTAAGCCTGCTCCTACAAAGACTTTAACCACCTAGGCTTAAGCTCATGCACAACTCGACAGCGTGTGTGAAGAAAGGCCAAAGTTGGTTAACAACATAGGGCACTACTATATTAACCACTTTGTAATGCTACAGAATTCTAGGTGGTTTTGCATTTCATGTAATCAAATAATCAGTGTGTTTATGAACTGTGTACCTTCAGGGGAACAGCTAGATAAGAAACAAATGGAACAACCCTTTTTCTTAATGGTCACATGACCCCCCTCAAGCAGCACTATAAGATGCAGAAAGGGGCCTGCAAAACAAAACTCACTTAATCTTTGGGCTACCTCCACATAAAGTACAGCTAAAGAGAGAAACTAGAGCACATATTTGCAAACTGTTCGGTGCAGTGTTACATTTTTTGATGCAAGAAGGAAATACAACATCACAGTGAAAAATTTAAGGGCTACACTTGACCTAAGGGGTTTGGACTCCAACCAGAAAGACAATGCAACCTGCACTGATTTAAAAGAAAGCTCTGCTTCACTGACCTTTCTGCCCAGAGGGCTGCCCTGACACCCTCATGATCTAATCTGCTGCCAAGTATTACCCAAACCCTATTTGCATGGTAGCAGTACCCAAAAATCCAACTCAAAGCAGTACTGACAGAATAGGCAGAAGCCAAAGGAAACTAAAGCCTTGTGGTGAAGAGATTAGCAGTGAAGTATTCATCAGAACACTGTGCATAAAACAGTGTTTTAGATGCACTGACAAACTCAACATCTACCCAAGCCTGTTCTTCAGCAGTTGATATCAAGAAGCACAAAGAGCATTTTCTGAGCTCATCTGTTGACAGTCTACAGGGAGGATGAAAAAGAAAACCAGTTCATATGGTGAGTGAACAGATAAGCTGTACTGAAACTAGAATTTAGAGTAGCACAAGCCAAACCTGTCAGAAATCTGTTTAAGTACTGTCTTCCTGCAAACATGAACACATGCACCCACACAAAGCTGGACATTACCATTTTCACACGGCAAAAGCTGCCTGCCTTCTTCAGGTATCTAGTATTTTTTAGAAAGTCAGAGCATAGCCACAGGAAGGGCAAGAATGTTTTACAAGGGGGCTCATTAGCAAAAGCCAGATAGAAATTCCCTGTTTTTCTTTTCTAGTTTTAGTTGCAGCAGTTTTCTAGCCACGTCTGGAAATGCACATAGTAAAACTAGTTTAAACAATTGATGCTAAAATTTGTATTTAACAAAAAAAAAAAAAGTATCTCCGCCTTTGGCAGAAATCGCTTACTAAGCAGAACATAAGTATGATGTTTCTAACAAACACTGATTAAATCCACTATTTACAAGGGAAAAGTTCAGAACTAATTAAACTCCTTGAAGCTGATGGCTCAAGCTGGAACCTTGGATGTAATTCCCCATTTTCAGCATCTGCTACTTGAGACAATTTATTCCAGACAATATTTTCATAATTTCTCTAAGAAGGGGGAGATAAATAACCCCAGAAAGGAAAAAGTTAACATGAAATCTCTGCAAATGTAAATTAATTGCAATTTAATGTTAGAAAATCTATTTTAAGTAAAAGAATGACCTGTATTGCTACTCTCATCATGAATGGCTAAACAAAATAATTGGTGCAATACATTTGGCCATGAGTTGTCTACAAAATAATTTTTTTTGTTGGTATGGTTTGGTTTTCCCAACGCTATTAAAGAAAAGCTTTGCCTCTTCCACCTCCACCCTATTTCAAATCCTTTCCCTGTTAAATATTCAATATGTGGTTCCACAGTCACTTTGCAGTGGCACACACAGTGCAGCAACACAACCTGCCACATAAAAGGTCATGCAGACATTACTGACAGTACAAAGCAGGGGGAGCAGGGCAGGAGCAGGCTGCACTCTCAGCATTTCAAGGGAACCACATGCACTTTCACTCATAGCCCCTCACTGAAGTTACCGCTACAGGGACGTGGTTATTTATGGGCAGATTTTTCCATAAGCATATTTACAAAGTCAGGAACATGGTTCTGAGACACAAACTGAATCATCTGTAAACCTTTTATTTGTGCCTGCATTTAGCCCAAGAGAAGGTTCATTCTATACTGCAAATGCTTATAAAGTCAGAGTTCTAACAGAGTTCAGGAAAACAGGCTTTTCAATTCCCAGTATATCAAGTGGTGAGCATGGCTTTTGACTCTTCAAGTTTTAAGTTTGCTAGATGTGGTGTACTGGGAGAGACCCAGTGAGCCTTCTTAAGGTGAGTGGACTTGCCAACTTGTGGTTCAACCTCCTCTCATCTATGTCCAATTTCTATACCACAGACCCCGCTTCCATCCTCTGCTGGGGCTGTGAACTCAGAAGGAAATTCCTCAACTCTCTCACCCCATATGCACAAAACTACAAAGCATTTCTAACTCCCTATTTCCAAACAAGGTTCAAAATGAGCACTTGCACCTCTGCCCCTAACTGTGCATTCCTGAATATTAACATTCATTTCATCTATATTGTTTGATATTCTAAGACCATTCTGCCCTTTTCTTCTCCTTTATATCTTACGTAGCACTCTGAAAAGTCATTTTAGAAACCTTAAAAGCAAGCAACAACAGCAGCAATAAGTTTCCATTCACCCTAGATTTTTAGGTATCACTGCAGTGCTACTTAGGCTCCCCTGAGAGAAGCAGCCAAGGCAGCAAGGAATCACTGCCAGCTCAAACCAAGTTTCACCAGCTACCAGTTTAGGCTATAATTCAAAGTGACAAAGAACTCTTTAGCTGTACTACAGGATTTGCTGCAAAATAACTCTCAAGTGTTAACAGAGTTAATTCATTTCAGATTAATCAAGCCTTTGATAAGCACATACCCAAATACAGACCAGCTGAATATAGTAGTTTATTTTTTATTTTTTTCCTTTGTAGGTGAAATGGAGGCTTTTGTGCTTTTCCAAAGGTCAAAGGGGAGGCTGAAGCTATTGGATGTTTGTTGGTTTTCCATTTAATCCATGATCAAAGCAATTTAAGCAGAAAATGGTAACCAAACTCTAACTGAAGCTTTCACACATTTTGGGATTTTACATGGGAGGATAGGTTGAAGAAACATCTTTGTACACAGCAATTATAAGAACAGTGTTCTGCAATTATACCTATTTAATATACCATCTTTCTCAAACATTTTATTTTGCAGCGTATCCTTATAGAGAGAAAATAATACATAGGCAAACGCTTCACACAGTATTGCCAATACTGAGAGTTTTGCAATGGAATGATAAGTATGTGGCAGCTCCTTGCAATAATGAAAATTTCAGCTCTCTTTTCAACTAAGTTTTCCCTTACAGAGAAATGCTAAAGACTCAAATGCAGCTCAGTTTTAGTAAACTGGTGGTAAATAAACATAACATATTTACTTGATTTGAAATTCGCATGAGTTTTAATCAAATCTCATAATTTTTTCTGTGAATGATTCATGATGTTGAAAGCCTGGGGTTTGACAATACTCTCCTAATGCTTATTTGCATTCCACAGAGCCTTTGGCAATTCTCTGTGACAAACAAAACGTGTGGTGCATACGTTGAAAGTGCAGACAAGCATACCACCAGGGTCAGCATAATTTTAACTTCTCTTTGCTATCATTAGCAGAGCTTGTATTTTGAGGCATCACCTCTCCCACATGTACCAGCCCCATCTATTCAAGCGTCTTACCGTGACTGCAACTGTGACAGCACAAATTCTACATTTGGTCTTACTTTAACGTGAGGAAGTGACAGCCCCCAAGGAAAAAATTAGCAAAAAGGATGTGACAGAAAACTCCAGGAGAGTTCAAATTAGTGCATCTTTAAGTGAAGTGTGATACCGGGACCAGAGGAGGAATATTCCTAAATGCCTCTGGTTGCAGCCTTTAAAATAATTTTAAATATCCATTTATCCACCCCATCTGTCCCTTCCCACTCTGTCTCCTTCACACCACCTCTAATTTTCCCTCCTTTTCTCCTTCTGGCAAGAAGGGATCTCCTTAAGTTCCATTACCCAAAATTGTCCAGTAGCTGCAGATATAGAGGGAGAGAAGAGTTTAGTGCCATTTGCCATCACAGCACATTGGATTTTGAGGGTGAGTTTTCTTCCTGGAGGGTGTAGGGGAGTGCAGGTGGGGGCCATTCCTCAAGTGTATGCAGCTTATCAGGAAAGAGCCCAAAGCCCAGGTGGGTGAGCTACATCTCCCCACATACCAGTCAGGAGCAGGAGAACGTACACAAGCTTCTGCAGTTGTTTGCTCCTGAGAAGTAGCATACGCCAGAGAAGATAATGAAAATCATAGAATCAGCTAGATTGGAAAATATGTTTAAGATCAAGCCCAACCATTGCCCCAAGACTGCCAAGTCTTATGCCCACCTCTTGCCATACTCCTCTGTAGGCCAGATGGTCCCAAAGCTGTTCGGATATGAATATTTAACAGCAGTTAAAGACAACAATTACAGAGAATTGAGCACCTCTGAGCTGAACTGGAAAGCCACGTCTCTACAGTGGCTTGTTTCATGGCAGCCACAGCAGTTGCGACACAACAGAAAGCAATGCATGAGCCAAAATACCAGCATCACAACTGCATTTGTCATAGGAAGCGGTACTTTTCAAAATGCTGGTTTTTGTCAGCCCTTGACTTACTCCAGCTCCAGTCTCTACTCACATGTGTAACCATATGCAGTAATAAAATCGGGGAAGAGTACCACTTGAATGAGCAATTGCATTGAAAACAGCAGCAAAGTTGTAATCTATTTCCTGTCTGTAGAATGTGCCTCCAGTGCCTTCTTATCCTGCTCTTGATTACTGTTCTTTTCTCAAACGGATAGTAACAGGTATGACTTGTTTTGCACTCCGAGAGTGTAATTTCCTTCAATTTTTGTGCTGATTAGAAAATTAACAGGCAGTATAAGCAAGGTTAATTGCCTTTCCCATTTAAAATGTACTGTTCTTGAAAGAATTACAGTAACAGGAGATCACCTACACCCAAGAGTAATGACAAAAGATCACCTATACATACAACTGTAGGCACACACACACACACAACCAAATGAAACAATTTTTTGACGAATTACATTAATGACAAAAGCCAGGTGAATAAACCATTTTTACAAGAAAGTTATTCAGGAAAAAGTTAAGTTTAATTGTCTTTCAGATCTGTTATGATGTAATAAATGTCTATTAATGTTTAGCAGCAAATTGGGTTTTAATGATCATTGCTATTTTTGGCTGGTGGGTGACATGTAGTTTAAATATAAATCAGATTTATGTTTTACACCAGGATGACTTTCTTGGACAACTCTCCTTGACTTAACCTCTTCACACCCCACAAGACATTTAATATAATTTTATTTCTAATAGACTAGGAGCCAATAGGATCGCATTTGCTACTACTGATGTTTTCAATGAGAAATAAAATCAATGAGGTTTATGCTGAAGATAAGTGTAAGTGATTAGTTAAGTGTAAGTGGCTTGGAAAATATTAGGAAGGTTACATTATTCAACCAAATGATGCAAATTAAGAAAGAGTCTGGACAGAAGTAAAATCATTAAAAACTCCTGACCTTGCTGTGTTGGAGAAATCTTAGCTAGAATTTGTTGGTTTGTAGGCACTCTCAGAAATGAATGAGTATTACTAGGTAAGAAACTTTGTCTTGTTTTTCAACACAATCAGTCAACTTGAAGTATTCATACAAAAAATAAACAAACAACACCTGGAAACATTAGAGCAGCCCAGTGATTGCTAAGAAAAAACACACCAAAAAAAAAGAACAAAAAACCCAAACAAACAGAAAAACAAACATAAATTAAGGTAATATGAAAAGTCCAGCCAAATGAGGCAAAGCTAGTGCATAGAGTGACTGAGAAAGCATAAAAGTAACACAGAAGCAGCAGTCTGCATCATAAAAAAAAACACCCCAAAAAAACCCAAACCAAAAAACAAACAAACAAACAGAAGATATGCATGCAGAGGAATAAATGTTGCACCTAAATTTCTAGGTGTGGTATTTTCCAATGAGCTACACACATAGAAATAATAGAAAAAGCAACAGTCCAAATAACAGAAGTATTTACAGTTCCCTACAACACGTCTATGTAATAAGAAGAAAAACTTTGGTTTTCCACATTTTACAATGTTAATGACTTCTGTTGCACTTTAATCAAGAGTCTAGCCTCTTTGATCTTGGGGAGGGGGTGTGGGAAAGGAGGAATGCTCTGGGAAAAGAAAGATTTAATCATCACACTCATTTTCTGCACAGATACTTTTGTTATTATTTATACTCTGCTAACATAGGTCACCATCTAACCCAAACCTTAGCTATGAAAGGTCCTGGACATTCTCACTGTAAAACACAGGTTTCCTCTGTCTTCCCCTTTCCTCCCTCATATTATCCAATCAATAAAGAAGGGGGAAAAAAAAAAACAACCATGCTTGCAGAGAACAGAAGTGCTGAGAGGTAGCAACTGCTGCTTTCCACATGCCCTTCACATCTGAAGTTAAGCATCAGCCAGTAAGCGGACTATTTTCCTGCTGACTTTGATAACAAGTAGTAAATACTCAACATTTCCTTAATCCCTGCAGAAGCAGCCCTTCCAATGAGCAACTGAACACAGTCCAATCTCCTTCAAAAATACTTTCCACCACCACTTCGTCTCCCCCTTCCCCAATAATTTGAACATGCCTTAGTTTTGTCCCTGTCCAAAGGAGTATTTTGGACATCTTTTAGGTGAGCAACAAACCCAGTCTGTTCTCAAGCAACTACTTCAGCTCTGAAGCTCCATTACAAGCTGGATAGCTAAGCTCCCATCAAACCTTATGGAAATGAGGGCATCCCTCTTATTGCCCTCACAACACTGAAGGGTAAGGCTACAGCCAGTCTTGTATAAAACGCTGCTGAACTCCTGTCAGTTGAAAGTATAAAGGCTCAGCTGCATGTGAAGGTACTCTGGTGGCACTCCAAGCCAGCAGTCCTTCCTGAAATGCAAACTGACAGACTGCAACTTCTTTGGTGTCCTTCCTAATGAGAAACACCATACAACTATGCACAAGAGCCATTGGCAATCCAAAAAGAACACTGTGCTACGCCTGAAAGAAAACACTTCTCTTGGTACTATAAAGGAAATATTTTATACTAGAAACTCTGGGTGGCTAAAGTATTTATATAATGCAGATAACACACACTTCTATTTTGCCTTTTGAAGTGAAGCAAATGCCAGCTATTTCCAGCTGAAACTACAAGAATCAGATCTTTTACAAGAAGGATCTTAACTAAACATAAGATTTAAGCTGGACTGAAATTTCAACAGAACTGCCAGCTGAAGCCTCTGCTCTCACATCAAAACCTGGCATCGTCAGGATCCATGTGGTGACCAGTTCTTCTCCAAAGGGACTTGACACTAATTCTTGCAAGGGGTACTTTTAGAGACAAACACTTGCTTTTGGCAAAAGAAAAGTTTGTGGGTTTTTTTGCAGCAGAAAGTTTTATTCACCAAGCATGTGTGCTTTTCAAAGGATACTACAAAGTTTCTGAACAACAAAATATTTGAGTGGCTTAAAAGGCTACAATTAATTCTGAGTGTTTTCTTGCAGAAATTAATTGTGAGGACAATCAGGACAAACATACTTTTTATAATAATTGTCTTGGGCAGCTGAGTAAGGAAGAAGA
Source organism: Brotogeris chrysoptera (assembly GCA_030323915.1). Classification (NCBI taxonomy): domain Eukaryota; kingdom Metazoa; phylum Chordata; class Aves; order Psittaciformes; family Psittacidae; genus Brotogeris; species Brotogeris chrysoptera. The sequence goes on along the minus strand of JARCZZ010051362.1, from coordinate 72,759 downwards.
CACACTTCACATATTTTCATGCCTCAGCTGAGGATCAGTAGCAAGCAGCCAAAAGAGAAAATACACTTATTTTAAACTTTGGCAATCTAAAATGTGCCTGCCTTGGTAAGCTTCAAATTAAATACATTCCTTAATGGCTTATAACATAGGTACAGTCACTAAAAGAACCATGGGAAAATTGAAGGCAGATTTTACCACAGAATGTCACCTATTGTCCAAGAAAATAATGAAGTATCATGCAAGGGAGCAGGGGAACTACTAAGTAAACTTAAACTTTCTCAGTGCCTTTTTCTCCCAAGTAAACCTACTCCTACTTGACTCACCCTGAAATTAAGGGATTGAAAAATCTTTTAGATAAATCATTGCAGGACTGGAGCAACTGTATTCAACACTCTCATTTGCAGTTTGCCAAACTTAAGCAATTAACTTCTATAGCATTCCACATTTTTAAGTACACACTAAGCTTACAATAAAACAATGCAGACATAGTCACAGGCATCTGAAAATCAAATTCAGACAGACTGAAATGGGATGAATGTACCACTGAGACTCTGCAATGAACTCACTCAGTATCCATTGTTACTAAGAAAACAGTAAAAAGACTCATTTCTGTATACCGTAAGTGTAATAGTTTTCAAATTTGCAATAACACCTTTATTCATGATGGCACATACAAAGTACGGAAATCCTCTTCTGATTTTCTTCTTAATGCAGTGCTTCTACCTAGAAAAAGCAAGATCTCAGTAGCTGAGGAGAAACATTTAATTGTAGAAGTCACATTCAATTCCAAAGAAGAAATTAAGCACCTCTGTCAACTATAAGGCAAGATAATTAATCTGATGTATGGGCCTGTCTCTTGTGGCATTTTGCAAGGGACTCTATAAATACCGAAATATAGCTATGTTTGATATGCAAGATTAACTGGGGGGGGAGGGAGGAGAAGGGAGGAGGAAGGAGGAGAATTCTGGTATCCCAAAATGTTTCCTGTGAAAGGAAGACCACATTTCTCATCCTCTGCAGAAGCGAGTTTCAAAAGCATTGCTCTAATGCTAGCTCATTTGAGCTCACTAGCAAAATCCTGCTGATTTCTGTAGGAAGGACGCCACCTTAACTCTAGCAAGGAGCAAGTAAACCTTTGTAACATAAGGTCATGGCTGGAAGTGGAACTGCAATGAAGTATTTCATTTGATTAGCGGAAAAGCCATTCATGGTAAGTAACAAATTACATTTTACTTTGACTTATTTTACTGTAAGAGGAGTAAGCACTCTACTTTATAAAACTAGATAAATAACAAAGAAATCAACCCTAAACATTTTTCTAAAGCAATCACTCCTTTGTTCAGTTCGTTCTCCCTGTAAGGGAGATTCACAAGGGTAAAGCAGGAACACTGGGCTTCAAAAGTAACCAAAATTGGCAAATTGTGCAGAAAGATAGACAGTACCATTGTTTAGCACTTGACACCAGTGGGGATCTGAGCAGGCAAGAACACAGATTGCCTGTGATGGGAAATCTATCAGACCTAACAGAGCCAACTGATGGCTAAAACTCTAACATTAAGATCCTTTCATGCACTGCTTACCTTACATTTACATAAGTTTCACTTCCAAAACAAAGAGACTCCAAATTCAGGCAAATGCTGAATCGAAAGAAAACTGTATTTCAACTAAGAGAAGGTCAAGACTTCCTGCTAAACCAAACTTACTAACAACCAAAAAACAAAACAAAACAAAAAGAACAAAAATAAAAACAAAAACCAAAACCAACCAAACAAAAAAATAAAGCAATGCAATACTAAACATTTTTCCATTTAAGCTTTGACTGGACTGTAATAGAAATAAAGATAGAAGATGGGAGTATGTGTCCCAGGGGCAAGAAGGGGTAGGCTGCTTCCTGGCACTGGTGCCCTTTCTGACCACATAATTTACAATGCCTATAGCCAAAGCATATATTCCGTGCAGATGAAGCCAGTATAATTCAGCAGCACACCATACACAAGCCCACAGAGCAAGATCTCAGCCAGGGCTGTCTCATTATGGAATAAAGCAGAAATAGCATTTGTAAATTGGATGCGATCACCAGGAACAGTTTAGCATCAAATGTTTCAGAAATCTATGTGTATAAAGCCAAAGCATGGTATGCTAGTAGATTCAGGCTGTAGAAAGCTTTAGGGTGAGGAGTAAGGAGAGGCCAAGTGGAGCACAGTTTGCCATCAGAACTTTATTAAGGAATTTATGCATGATTTCTTCCTCCTACATCAGGAATTAAAAACACTGATGTTGGCCTCAGATCAGCTAAGTGAAGGGGGTATGGACAGGGACACAAACAAGCTGAAGAGAGACAGCAATGCTGGGCAAAGAAGTCCACTAATTTTAGAGGTTGAGCCTTTACCCACAAGCAATCTTGTTGAATGCCATGGTCATATATTGACAGCAGACACTCAAAACACCTGTTTATGGAAAATGGATTGGGAAACTTCTAGGAATTTTCTTTCCTTTCACAACTGCCCTTTTTCAAAAAAAAAAAAAAAAAAAAGAAAAATGAGATAAACTTGGTTCCCTTCAAACACAAGAAAATTAGGTGCTTTTACAAGCCTGAAGTCTTTACAAGCCACACCATCTGAAGAGGAAAGAGTTAACCATCTCAGAGGCAAGGGAATCATCCTAGATTGCCCAGAGGCTGAGCTAGATTTCATCCTGAGGCAGCAGAGGCCTTAGGCTCACATAACTGAGGTACAGCTGGAACTTCTCAACCAACCTGCATGCATGAGGGATATCCTGGAAAAGTTACCTTCATCTCTACCTTGAGAATTAGAATTATGTACAGAACAACAGAAGATACAGATTTGCTGTTACCCCAGCATTACTGATCCAAATGACATTTTCCTGATTTTTGTTAAGGCTTTCCTGAAAATAATCAAATTATTAATATTTTTTAAAATAGTTTTTTCCTATTACCCAGTTAGAAATTACTTTTCTGATAATGTTTCACTTTGTGGCATTTCATTTTAAGAAACTAAGCTGCTCTTAGCAGATTTAGTTGTGTTGAAACATTCTGGGCTGGTACACTATTTTTAGTTTAAAAAAGTCATTTTGATGGAAAAATATAGTACTTCCTCGATTTTTTTTTTCCCTCCTCAAATTTACCAATAATTTAAAGCAATTTTCTCTTTACTCATTGGAGACGTGTCCAGTTTGATGACTCAGATCACTATTGCATACAACAGTCAGCTTACTGGCTATTGCATACAATAGGCAGCTTACTATGAGCTCAGGAGAACCAGGAGGAATCATCATTCTCTGCAAATGAAGATGAGTGCTGAAAGGCCCTCCCTGACCCTGATTCCCCCATCATATTTCTGTTACACTTTGCTCAGTAAAAGGGCAAGTCCTTTCTGTCCCATCCTCCTCCAATGCAAAAGCCACATACATTTTCAAGTGCACTTTTTCCACCTACCAATTATATTTCAGCATGTATACCGTTCACCTCCTAAATACTCAGAAGCTCCACCCACTGGGCTCATTCCCAAACCCACTGCCTTTTTCTCCAGAAACACCGCACGAGATCAAGCCTTCCATTACTTTAGACCAGCACACCACTGAAAGCTAATGGTTCAAGAGTTGCTAAGAACACAGAGTTCCCTGGCATTATATGCTCTTTATTGAGTAATTAGAAGTCAACCACAAACTGCAACAGCTAGTCAAACAGTGGGTCTGCTCTCTGGTGGCAAACTCAGCAATACGAGAAGTATGGATGAATGCAACATGCTCTTTCATCCATCACTACCAACTCCAGCATTACCCAGGCAAAAAGGTGAGGAGTAGGGATGAGAGTGAGAGAGCGAAGGTTCCAGCACTGCCATCTTCAAGCACCACACAATCAGTTCAACCACTTTCTTCTGCAAGATGTGCATTTCAGCTCCCTCTATGTACTTCAGTTTCCTACCTAGTGCCTTGAAACACATTCAGTAATGTTTAGGTTTCAAAGAAGTGAGGCGGAGACTTAAGTGTTCTTTCACTGATCTTTCTCTGACCTAATCTGGGTCTAGCTATTCTCATCTACAAATGACTGGTACTGGAAAGGTAGCAGAGTCTTCCCTACCAGGCATGGCAGAATTATACAAGCAAACACTCTAGACCTAAAAAGCTCATGTCAGGAATAACTGGAATTAAGGACTGTCTGAAAAAAGAAAAAAAAAAAAAAAGTGTGAGGGCATAATAATCCATAGGACCTCCTTGTTCCTTTTTCTCCCCAGAAAAACACTACCTTTCCTTGCAAAAACAGCCAGCACCTTTGATTAGTTTCTGAGTACTGATCTTTCAGTCAGGAGCAGGATTTTATCCAGCTTAAGTGAAAGTGTCAGTCAGAGTGGTTCACCCTACCTAATGAAGCCATTGTCACATATATATAGTTTCAGCGAATGCCTGCAATGCACACTTCAAGATACCAGTACTAAGCCTTCCTCATAGCCCTTCAGCATCTCTATCTCTCATCACTTAATTTAAACTGGCAAAGTTCCTGTGAAATGCAGCAAGCTCCAACACTTAAAGCATGTTCCTCTATCTTCCTAACCAAGCAATGCCTGAAGAGGTTTTCTTAAGTTAAGCAAAAGGACAGAGCGGAATATTCAGAAATACCACAGCATGGTTATATCAGAGGCAGGACAGAAACAATTGCAGAGATAATCAGCAAAGCAAGAGCTCATCTTCACAAAGCCAACAATTGCATCCGTTAGGCTAGCAATTCCAAAGGCAGCCGGTATGAAAATCAAGTGAACTGAAAACACGCAACTTGTACCTCAGTGGTGTAAAGCAAAGCTATCCTGTAGCAACAGTGAGAAAGCTCAATCAATACTGTTCAGAGCCAATACTGGTAACCCACTAAATGAACAAGCAGCAGTGTGAACCTATTGATTCAGTAGAGCTATACTTCCCTACTGTTTTCTTCACCTTCTGAAACATTCACACCACCTTGCAAAATGGAAAACTGAAGGCTGAAACACATAAATTAATACTTCCTAAAAACCTGAAGTCACACTTGGATAATTACAAAAACCCTGGTAGCATGTTCTTCATTATACGTTTGTCAAAATAATTTATGTTAAGAACAAAAACATTTTTTAAATTATTCTGCTACAGATTTATCAGGTTGAATACTTATGACAACCTCAGGCAACTCAGCGAGGCTACCTGCACTGGTTCCTGACATACTCTGCCCAACTGAAAACTTCTCCTGCTGAGCACACGGGACTGAAGACAAAGCACATCACTATGAAGAGACAAAGCCAGCTAAAATTAATGTATAGGCTTATTTTAACATGCATCCAGAGAGAGAAAAGCCTGTCAACCACTGAAGGCTCACATATCCTTCTTCCTTCCCAGCCAGGTGAAAGGCTTCTGGGGACGCCCTTACATTCCCCTCCCTTCCTTGCTGCTCCCCTAGTCTCTGGGTGAAAACTGGGGCAGGATTAGAAGAGAGCTAGGGAATAAACACGTCACTAAAACAATAAATACCAGCTAGACAGCTAGGAGGGTCAGGAGATGTTTAGGAAGATTACAAGTTCAAAGACCACAGCAACAGCAAGCACTGACAGAAAAAGTTGGCTTCTCCTTCTGTAAAGTATATGCAAATTGCATATGTGTATATTGTACATATATACAATTTTCCATACAAAATTTTAATAAATTTTACACTTTATTTTATTTTTTAAAAACACGTGGACTTTGAAGACATGAAGACTTCCTTACTTACTAGTGCTTCCCTACCAGAGTGCATCCCCACGAAGTGCTGGGGTCAACAGCTTCAGTGTTCAGTCAGAGGCCTCCAAAGGGACTTCTTTAACAAGTCAGAGATTTGGGGAGGTTGCTAGAAATGGCAGCGGTAGGAAGGGGCTGTATGGGTCCCACACACCTCCTGAGTGGCATCTCAGAGCAAGCCCTGCCTGGTCACTGCAGCCACCCACAGTCCTGCTCCTCTCTCTTCATGGTGGGCAGGGAAGAAGTCCTGGCAAGAGCAGCCCCCCTCAGGGCACTGGGAGCTGCTCTCTGGGGCCTACCATGCCCAGGTGGAAGCCCATGGCTTCCTCCCCAGGCCCCATGGCAACCCCTGACCACAAGGCTTCCCTTTGATTACCAAGCAACAATTCCCTAACTCCCCCAAGCTCCCCCACCTCAAGCCCCACAGTGACCTGCTGGCAAGGCCAAGCAGTCCCACAGCAACCAGGCATGATTTCTCCAGCAGCCCCACCTATGTCCACAGCACAAAACAGCCATCCCTACTGGTGCCCCTACATGGAAACCACTGCCAAAGCTCCCAGTCACCCAGGAGAGGAGACATAGGTCCCTAAATGCTGCATTTCAGACTGCAATCCAGGTCATATTAGGTGCATCATTAAATTACTAACACAGATTTAATGTCACTCAGGCAGGAATAATAGTTTGCAGAAGACTCATTATCTGAGAGAGTGCCTTGAAGCCAACAGGGAGTCCCAAAGTGTGGTGAGAACGTCTGTTGCCCTTCACCAGGTGGACCCCAGGCTGCATTTAAGCAGTCAACCAACACCTACAGAAGTAGCCTAAAAACAATGCAGCCTTTGCAAAAAGTAGCCCAAGGTCTACAATGCTTCCCCCCTCCTCTAAAATAATCAGATTTATACACACCTTTCACAGAAATGGTCCAGCCATTAAAAGTAACTTTCTTAACGTTTGTCAGTAAAAGATGCAGTGCTACAGAGACTAAATGGGACTTACAGAAAAGAAGCCATAAATCTCTGTCAGCCTCTCAGAAGTGAACACTTAATACAACTGGCTTGGAGTACTTCTCATTCAGCCGACGTACCAATTATGGTACCACTATGATAACTTTTAATCATTGTTGTTAATAGCTCCCCCAATTTATTTTATCCCCTCTCTGCACTAATGAGCTGTGCTTGAAGTCTCATAATTCAAATACTTCCCCCTTCCAGCTGAATAAAGAAGTCTTTTGGATTTCAACCTGTAATACTGCCGACCTATTCAAAGGCATGAGGAAAGGACTCCAGATGTTTGGGCATACAGAAAGTTTAGGTCAGAAAGTACAGTTACAATGCATCCAGCAGTCATTTGTTTCTCTTTTATTGACCTATCTCTACCCCCATGCTTCCTTGCTTCTCCTCTGCTTCTTCTCCCCTCCCAGAGCTTTAATTTCCTTAGCAGTAAGTGAATACTTTCTCCACATATTGTAAAAGATGTTGTAAAACCAACCCATTGTTTAGGACAACAAATGCAAAGTTGCCTACTAAGTATCCACCACCCCTTTAGTTACTAGGTTGGCGCTAATACAGCAAGCAGTTTTACAATCTCAAAAGGGGAAACATGCTGCATGCTAGCAAGAAACCTCCTTGCTTCTACAAAACTCAGCACAAATTCAGTCTCCTTATCCCAGCAGGGCAAAGAAAACCAATAACTCAGGCTCAGCAAAGCAGGATCAACTAGAGATACTCCACAACCATACATTCTGCAGACAATGAAAGCACATCTCTTAGAATAGACACCACTTATAAAGCAACAGTGAACGGGCTCAGTGACAATGTGCAAAAGAGATTCAGGTAGCCTGGACAGATAGGAGTTTCCCAGATGAGATCAAGGGTCATGCAGAACTGTTAAAAAGAAAAATCAAAACTTCTTGAAGAAACTCCTCCTGTCCCACCTAAGTCAGAGAACTCACTGCCATACAAGGGTGATGAAGCCAATTCACAAAAGCATCAAATGTTTTTATCTCAGCCCCTAATCCTGAAGAGCACACAAAATCTTTGTGACCAGGTTATCCTAGAGCCATCTATCAGACAATCTACAATCTTTTTGCTACTCAGGATCTAAGGAAATGAGAGAGTAAAAGTCAAACAGAGAGAACTCTCTCATTTGCAAGTAACATGGAAGTAAACATATTTTGACTATATTTTGCCATCATCCCCCAATAAACATGACAGAAATTATCTAAGTGAGACACCAGACGCAAGTTCTCTTCTATGTTAATGACTAATGATAAACAAATAAGCAAGCTTTTATTTTTCTCTTCTCCCTCTTCTCCAACCTATCCACTACCTACATTCCTTCCTGGCTAGTTCTATGTTACTTTTTGGAACTTCCTTCCTGCTGTGTACAGAGACTAAGTGAACTTAAAGCAAAAGCCACTTTCAAAACTGTTTGAATTCCTGAAGGTACAGTGGATTTGAGGTGCAGTATATTCCATATCAGTCTTTGAACTGTCTTCCTGATCCCTAAAACTACAAAGGAAATGCATTGATAAATAACCCCAGTGCCCTTTCTGCTGGAGAGCACTACACAGCCACTCAGTTACTTCTCACCCCCTCTCCCCTTCCCCCATGGGGTGAGGGAATGGGGGAGATAATCAGAAGGGTAAAGGTGAGAAAACTTGTGGGTTGAAAGACAGTTTAGTAGGTAAAGCAAAGTCTGCACCTGCAAACAAATCTATTTAAGGAATTCCTTCACTGCTTCCCACTGGCAGGCAGGTGCTGAGTCATCAGCATTATACATCACAGCTACTTGGAAAGACAAACGCCATCACTTGCAATGTGTGCCCATCCACGTTGCTCCCCCCACTCCCTTTTCCTTCTTCTCCTCCCAGCTTTATATGCTGGGCGTGATGCCATATGGTATGGATTATCCCTTTGGCCAGCTGGGGGCAACTGTCCCAGCTGTGTCTCCTCCCAACTTCTTGTGCATGTCCAGCCTACTCACTGGTAGGGCTTTGTAAGAACAGAAGAGGCCTTGAATCTGTACGCGTTGTTCACCAATAATGAAAACATCATCCCTTGTGTTTTCAGCACAAATTCAGAACATAGCCCCATATCAGCTACTATGAAGAAAATTACTACCCCAGCCAAAATCAGCACACATACCCAGAAGATCCTGTTATCCACAACACACCCTCCCTCCATGACTGGCATCATCTTCCTCATGGAAGTTTTATTCATGAGCAGTTTTATCTTTCACAGAGCGTTAGAGGCCACTGTGACAGCGGGTACCTTCTGGGCCCTGAAGTCCCGCAGTGTTTTGGTTATGGAGCAGCACCACCTTATTCTGCATGCATATGGGTCAATTTCAGGTTTGGATCATGGCAGTGGCTGGGAAGGGAATGGTCCCATAAAACACAGCAATACATTCCCTGGGGGATTTACTTTTCACCCTCTGCCTACAAATTGTGCCATATGGATAGCTGGCAAAGAGGGGAGGACAGATGTCTGGAGATACTGTAGTTACTATGTTAACTGCCTGTGAGCTTATTCATCAAAAGGTGATCACCCTTTGTTCTGGTAAGAATTTATTTTAACTTTCTTTGCAGCTTTGAGAGGTTGACAGCAAATCACTATTACACAGTTCTCAAAAAGTACCAAGTGATTTGCAGCCTGATTAAAAGACATGGTTGTTGGCCTCAAATACTAAACATTATGCAAAGCCTACAAAGGCAGAACAAAACTAAAATGTGACAGCAGCAGAAAGAGAGATGAACGGAAGCCCTCTGTAGCCATGCAGGCTATGTTTGGGTTTGCATACCCATGTACTACACTGAGCCAGGCTGGATGTCACACGGATTCACAGCTACACAAGCGCCGTTACGCCAAAAAGAAGCTTCTTTCTCTGCCTTCAGAAAAAGGGGATGTTTGGAGCATTTGAACAAGCACAATAAAACTACTCCCCTTTCTTAAGAGACTTGGATGTGTAGGCTATAAGACAAAAACAAAACCCAACACAGAAGCTATTCACTTTCCAGCAGTGTTTCACAGAAATAGAGCTCCCATGAGATGTCCTTTGATTCAACCTGGAGTTAATTTCCTGTGGACTAGGGAGAGCATTAAATTCCTATGTGGTTCTTAGTTATAAGAAAACAAAACTGGAAAACTCAATCGTTTAGAGAACCTCTTTCAACAGTAAATCTGCTTTTGGGGTTTGCATCCTGTGCTTAACACTTCTTGTAAAGGATTAGCCATCGGCTATACAAATCTTAAGTCTCACAAGCTGAAGATGGAAGTTCAAGTGAGAAATCAGCCCCCACAGGGGTACAAAGCCCAAAAAGCATCACATTTTTTGGAGGAGTGTCAGAGATACAAAACAAAGTCAGCTTCATCCAACTCCTTAAAATGTGAAGCAGAAGAAAATCTACCCTGGCATCACCTTTACCAGAACATTGGATGGGCTGCAATAGTGAAATCAGATGTTCAGTCAGAGACAGGGGAGAAAGGAGAAATTAACTATCCCTTTTCCCTGGGAAGACATGTTCTAGAGGGAACAGTGCAACACTACTCACAACAGAGAAATCTCAGAAAACAGCCAATGGAGTAAGTTGGCAAAAAAGAATGAAGCTGGTAGTATTTTCTTCAGGTTTGCTATCAGTATATGTATGATCTGGACAGGCTGGATTGATAGACAGAGACCAGTTCTATAGGAGCCCACAAGACAAAGTGCCAGGTCCTGCACTTGGACCACAACTCCATGCAACGCTACAGGCTTGAGGAAGAGTGGGTGGAAAGCTGCCCAAAAGAAAAGGACCTGGGGGTGCTGACTGACCACGGCTGAACATGTGTAGCTTGTGCCTGGGCATCCAAGGAGGCCAACAGCATCCTGGCCGGTATCAGCAATAGTAAGGCCAGCAGGGCCAGGGCAGTGATCATTCCCCTATACTCAGCACTGGTGAGGCTGTACCTCGAATCCTGTGTTCAGTTCTGGGTCCCTCACTACAACAGAGACATTCAGGTGCTGAAGCATGTTCAAAGAAATTCAGAGCTGGTGAAGGGTCTAGAGAAAAAGTCCTGTGAGGAACGGCTGAGGGAACTGGGGTTGCTTAGTCTGAAGAAAAAGGAGGCTGAGGGGAGACTTTATCACTCCATAAAGCTAACTGAAAGAAGGCTGTGCCAAGGTGGGTGTCGTTCTCTTCTCTCAAGCATCAAGCGACAGGACAAGAGGAAGTAGCTGCAAATTGTGCCAGCAGAGGTTTAAACTGGGTATTAGGAAAGATTTCTTCAACTGAAAGGGTTAACAAGCACTGGAACAGGTTGCTCAGGGAAGTGGTGGAGTCACCATTCCTGGCATTATTTAGAAGACATGTAGATATGATGCTTAGGGACATAGTTTAGTGGAGTTCTTGCTAGCATTAGGTTGGACTTGATGATCTTAAAGGTCTTTTCCAATATAAATGATTCTATGATTCTATGCAGAAAGGCTGTTCTTCAGTATAGCACACCGACCCAGTATCTTCACCCAACTGCTGTTAAAGGGCTATGAACTTTTACACAACCCAAGTATGGCTGTAGAAGGCAGCGCAACAAGAAGGCCGTCTCTGTAGAAACGGCCTTAATTAAGTCAGAGGGGTAGAAAGACCAAAGGAAAATAAAAAAAGCGGGCAGGGAGGATGAAGCAGCCATTCTTTATATAAGTACCATTATTTCTTGAATGCTTTCTACAAAGTTCTATTACCCTCCTCCTTGGAAGAGTTTATAATTCACACTGGAGGGGGAAAACAACTGGAAACCACACTAGCAGTTCAGGGAAACAAGGGCTGTAAATTTCTGAAGATAAAACATAATTTGCCAGTCTGACATCTCTTTCTTCTTGATGAAACTGCATGCCTGTTTTTAACACCAAAAATTCAGGTCAGTCACTGTCCCTCATTCAGTGCCACAGCTGCTCTGAAAAAAAAAAAAAACAACACATCAAAGCACTCACTTAAAAAGCAAACTGCCAGGCATCACTGCAATGCAGGTCAAGCACATGAACAATTTTCTTTTTTGCCTGTGCAAAAGGCCACACTTATTCCCCCAAGAACACAAATCCTGGGCACCTGTGAGGAGGCAGATAGAGCAGACAAGCAAAAGCTGCCATCCCACTGCCACACACAGTGATGCTCTCAGCACAGAAGTGAGAAATAACATGTCGCCTCCCACAGTAGCTCATTTCAACAGGCAGAGGGAATGGCCAGCGACATGCTGACCATTCTCTATCCTCCTGACTGCCAGCCTGCACAGCCCATGAACATGCAGTGATCTTCCCAAGACCCTTGACACAAAAGGGTTATAGATAAGTGTTTCTCTGAAGGAAAGGAGAACTTACAAGCAAAACAGAGAATACGATAATGAACTGTTCACAAGGGCTTTATCTCCACAGGGGAGGGATTTGTTGGCTTTAAACTCTCAGCCAGTGGATGATGAAACACCTTTCCCTGGAGTTTACTGGACCAACAGTAAATAGCGTGCATGTACACATGTGTAATTTTTTTTTGAAGCTTCTCTTCTTTTATACAGTTTTAAAAGGTACCAAACATATACTGCACCTAATGCAGGAACAGCTGAGTATCAAATTCAAAACCAAATTCCATGTCTTAGCCTTTTTATTTTTTTGCCTTTTTCTTTTTTTAAAAACCATCCAGTCCCTCCATTTATCTGCTTATAACATATACCAGCAGAGAAGCATGAACACAGGATAGGAACAAAAAGACTTTGTAATCATCAAAGGATCAGGTTCCAGGAGCTGGCAACTTCATGCCTGATGCTATAAAAAAAACCCCAAAATTGGTGGGACAAATACAGCCTACGCTATCTTCACACTTTGTTCTTTCTCCACAGCACTACACCCTAACACACCTGAGTTGCTTCTGTTTCTTTGGACCACTACTCTCCAATATTACTGCCTCAAAAATTGGGAATTATTTTGATATTTCTTATTAATACTAACAATATTGTTAAATAATGTTATATTTAATTTAATATTGTAATTCTTTTTAAAGGGAAAAAATATACACATGCAAACTTTCTGGACTGACTGGACTGTTTTTTTTCCTTTTACGCTTACCATGTGTGGTGAAGCAGAAGTATTTCCTCTTACCAGAATGTGGTCTGATCTTTTTTTTTTTGGTTTTGTTCACTCCATAGGTCAAAGACCAAATCTGAAGCAACAGTTTTCACGTAATAATAGGACTAAAGGAGATGTTTCGAAGACAACAAAAGATAGAGTTTCACAATGAAACTGATGGAAGAGGCAATTCCAAAACAGCTGTTTTCAGCATCTCCTGCCACCAGCAGACACTACTTCACTATTCATGTTGTGCATGTAGAGGCACAAAACCCTCTACCCAGGCGCCATCCCTTTTTGTAAGCATATGACAGAGAGATTCGGCTTCTGCCACAAAGCTGGGAGAACCCTCCACTCTCTTGAGAAGCGGCTCATTAAACTGTTCAAGGCCAAAACAGCCAATACACCCAAGTACCAAAAAATTGCCTTTAGACATCAAGGATTTAGTCTGAGTAGATTTTCTTTCATCATTTTCAAGTGCTCTGTTACAAACTCATCCAAACTGCATTCTGCCACAACAGAAAAGTACTGATAGATATAAATAAATGGGGAACTGATGCCTAGCTGAAAACAATTTTTTTTGTCTGCCATCATAATTTGTAAATTGTAATAATACAATTTAACAATGAAAAGTCATATTTCCTGAGACTCAATTGCTTCTATTACGACTGAAGAAAGACTGTGGGAATTGGTCCAAAACACCACCAGAAATGGCCTGCAAACAGAAGGACAACTCTGCCTGTTCTGAGAGCAGCATGTCCCAGCCCATGGCAGGGGGTTGGAACTATATGATCTTAAGGTCCTCTTTCCAACCCAAACCATTCTATGATTCTATGATGCAAATTTAAAACAGCACTGTCCCAAATACTGTATTCTGAAACAAGTTATCCTGTATTGCATTCCCTAGTAAATCTGTGCACATACTTAATTTCATGCTAAGCAGGATATAACTGCCACAGGAGAGTAAAATATTTCCAATTATTTCATATTCCCTGCAGGAAAACTGCAAATGTGTGCCCGTAGACCACAATGTACTGACACAGGGTATCTCACAGTAATTTGCCCGTGAATCAGGTGTCTATCTGCAGGTACAGCCTCTATGAGAAAGCACACTTTAAGTTTCTGAATCAAGAACTGCCCTCAGCAGGAGTGGTGCAAAATGCAAGATCTGTGCAGAAATGTTGCACTTTGCTGCAATAGGACCAAAAGCAGCCCTTTCCAATTAGTAAACAAAGCACTTTAATTATGGCACTGCAGTTTCAATACCAGATGAGGAGAGAAGCAAAGAAAATAAAGAAAAAAGAAGAAAAAAAAAACCCAAAACATATACAGTATGATTATGAGTAAGAAGTACAGGGATGACGGCCAGAGAAGCAAAACCCCAACAATGCCATCTTCAGACATGCTGCTTACACGGGGACTGTTGGTGGCCACACTAAGAAGAGAGGGAAGAGTGCCTTGACATAGCTTTGTTCAGAGATATCTAAGAGTTATAACAACATATTCCTGAGTACAAGCAAGGGTAAGGATAACAGCAACACTGATGACTACGTAAAACTCAGACAACAGGAATATGGAGAAGCATCTTGAAAAACAAAAAAATTGTGACATGCTGGATGTTAAAATGGATGAGCTAATAGTCTCTCCTAGCTGTAACAACCTATAATTGCCACATCCAGAACACCAGGTAAGTAATTCCCCATCAATTATATATGATCGAACAAGCCAACAAGGCACACAATGGTTTTGAAGATGGAAAGACAGGAAGAGTCATGGGACTTGTACCAGGCAACAGAAGAAGCCACCAGCTCTCAAGCAATCCACTAGAATACACTTACCCTTATCCCACAGGCAGCTTGCTTTGAGTTTATTCCTCATTCAGATTACCTTCCAATATTTCTGCTTCATTATTTAGCCCCTCACAACACACACATGCTACCAAGATCCTAACAATTTCAACAAAATGGTCCGAGGAACAAAAGGGGAAGGTCAGTGCCACCTGACCCTTCGTTTCCGCAACCTTTCAGGGAGAAGCACAACTACACCAGATTTCATCCTACCTGCATCAGTCAGGTTGTTTGCATCGCCTATGTTTGTGTCATGCCATAAGGCGCCTCTGAGAAGGGTAAAGACAGGTCAACAGGATTGTTCAGTTTGGACTCAGCAGCTGCAGAAGAGAGCAACCCTTCTAGAACTGGTTTATTCTTGGGGGCTAACTTACAGTCACCATTATTTCAGCCTCCCGGAGAGCTCAGCAGGCCAGAATGTAAGTTAAAGGATTATAAATAGCATTAATCAAGGGTTTTTGTTACTGCCTCTGAGGCAGCACTGTGTTGACCTGCATTCAGGTTTCACTACCAATCTCAAATTCAGCTCAAGCTCCCAAGTTCAGGGAAGTGTCAGCACCACCCCAGTGAGTGCTGTGACTTGGGATAACCATTTTGCCTTTCTCTCACGGTGCCAGGGAAGTATTTACGACTTCAAGTTGAAGCCAGATATAAATGGATTATTTTGTACAGTCTTAACCCAAGACCTGACGTTCATGCAAAGCATTCAGAGCAGCAAATCAGCATTCTCTGAGGGAAGAGAGGGGTACATTATCACAAACCAGTTAGCATATGCAAGCTTCAGAATTGTTTTCAAGTTAAACTTCATACCAAATTGAGCTGCTTGTTATACCCTAATGAAGTAAAGCTTTCTTTTTACCCTGCTTGGTGATGAGAAGTTGTACGGGGTGTGGGGTAAGGCAAGGAGCTGCGATTTGGGAACCTACATTATGCTTATATTTCTGTAATTCATCTATGATATGGCCTTGCCAACCAGTCTGACATGCTTGTGCTTTTCACCACTTCAGCCACTAAAACTTGTATGTTTCCTATAAACTAGACTTTTACTAAGTTTACTAGGAAAGTTATAAAAGTTTACTTTTAAACTTCAAATTGATTCCCTGATTTTTTCAGAAAAGTTCTCTCAAAAGAGAACCAGTTTACCATGATTAAAAGATTCTTCCCCCCTCCCCCCCTTTCTTCCTTGGGTCTTCCAGTTGCATACCAAAATGTTTTCCCTGGAATAATTTCAGCTGAATGAAGACTTCCATTCTGGCTGAAAGTCTTGCTGCCCTAGGGGGTATAACTTCAAGTAGGAAGAATGACACTTTCTACCCCCAAAGAGCTCACCATTTCCATATAAAACAAGTCACAGCTGACAGCAGGACACCAAATAAACTAAAGTGACTAATCCTGCCTTCCCACAGAGAGGTCATCAGAATAATAGATCATTTTGCAGGACAGGGCTCTTCACAGTCCCAACTGTCTTCAAGTATGGTAAGCATCAGTACAGCAGCTTTGAATTCCCGGTCGTGAACCCACTGGTTTCTAGCAAAAATAAAAAGAAAACAGGCAAGAGAGCTGAAACCTCATCAGTTTCGCAATAAGACAAATGCTAAAAAACAGACATCTTAATGCAGTGTTTCTCAGATCAGCAGGGAGGGTTTCTTGCTCTTGGATCCTCCCCCTCAGGAGTTTTTTTACAGAAGAGCTGTGGAAAGTGGCTGATTTGAACAAAGGAATCCTTCACAATTATCTAGATGCCTTTAGAAAAGGCTGATGTTAAATGTCATTTTATGCTATCTCACAGGCCTCAAGGAAAACTGGGGTTTATGTCAGAGCCGGTATTTGGTTTTTCTTTCCATAGAGATGCATACTTCAGTGTGAAGGCTTCTCTCTGAAAGATACATTTGAGCAAGACATATGAAAAGAATTCCTTGAAGATCCCTCTCCCCCTTTTAATTACAGAGTTTCAATATAACACCGAGAATAATAAAAACAGATTATTTCACCAATATTCAAGCTGAGCAGGGTTTAGCACACAATAGCTCTCAGCAAGACCCATGGGATTCAGAAAGCAAAGTTGCTGAACACAAGGAAAGACCGCAGGATCTGGCTCAAAGTGAATTTGTAGAAATAACAGCCTCATCTCTTCAGAGATCATTTAATAACACCACCACCGCCTCACTGCTCGAAGGTGGCCAATCTCTGCTTAATAACGCTGATATTCTAGGAGGCACCCTCTGCTGAGCAAGGATTCAAAACCTCCTAATTCTCTGGCACTCACTGCCTCTCTTTCCCCACCACCTCTGAAGAGCTGGGATTAGCCTCCCACATTTTCTGTACCTGCTCTGCTCCTATTGCTGTCTTTCCACATGGGCTGCCAACATCTAACCTTGCAGACAGGACCAACGACTACCATACCAGTTTGCAAACACAACCAGACTTGCAGCTCTTCCCACAGGCATTTACCAGCGTATTTTAGGAAATGGTTTGCACAGATGGCAGCAGGTTGCTGGAAAGCCGTTTAATCCTCCTCCATGTGCTTTGGAGACAGCATTATTCTTAGATTGTGCAGTATCGACTTGATCTGTTGTACCAAACTACAGATATATTAGCCTTGGTATTATTAGATTCTGGCAGTTTGCTCAACAACAACAACAAAAGAAACACAATCAAACAAGGTCACTTTTCCTAAGCATTGGTCAGTATGACTGCGCACCCCTTATCAGAAACACCAGCAGAAAAGCTCTGGGACAGGCGGAGCAGAGACTGCACCAAAGTGGCAAGGGCTGGCCTGCAGTGATCTCTTCCAGGCACGCTCCCACGGAAAGTAAAGAACACAATGGCCACTCAAGCAATGACGTTCAGATGGCTGCAGCCCGTGGCTGGCCCTGCAGTAAAGTGCCACTGGTCATCTAGGACCAAGCTCCATGGGACAATCCCCATTCTGCCATCACCCTAGCTGGTCTGAGAATAATGTAAGCTTTATCCGCTCCCCAAATCACCTAAAAACCATTTGCAGGCCATCAGCTGAACCTCAGCAGGGGATTGGACCTCCCACAGCAACAGAAGCACCTACAAACCTCCAAAGGTGAATTTCTTCCACCACTTGGACGATATGCAACATGGTTAGCAATACTGTTGCTACCAAAGGAATGTGTCTCAACACTCAAAACCAGTAGGAGCCAACAGCAAGATATTGATGCCCTTTCAAATTGTACTGCATCTCTTTCACCTGGGGATTCAACCTGCACTGCACAAGTCTACAAAATCACCCAATAAAACACACCCCACCCCCCCCCAAAAAAATATCCTTCCAAGGAAGGCATCTACCACAAAGCTTCCTTTAACATCCTGAATTCAGAGACACAGAATAAGCACTGGAGATGGGTCAGGAAAAGGACAGGTGCTCAATATTTTAAAGAGTGGGTTAAGTGAAGTTAAGTACAGTGTATTCAACACTTCAAAAAACATATTTCTTCCAAGAGAATCCTTAAGACAGCTACCCGAGATGTTACACCTGGGCAGAGCCACCTGCAGCAGTTCTGCCTTGAAGAGATGAGAGGATCAGAAATCAACAGCATGAGGAAGTAGTTATGACAGAACAGGATGTCATGGCACAAACCCTGGACATCTCTTAAACACCATCGGGAAACAGCCAATTTTTTTTTAATTTTTTTTTTTTTTTAACAAAAGAGCCTTCCTGACATAAAAGTCAGAGGAACCAACATAGACAAGGGCATGCAGTAGGCACTCAGATGACTCAAACAATCTAGCTAGTAAGATATGTTCATCAGAGCACATCTGATGAAACTTCTTCTCCAAAAAACTTTTGCAAATTTCAATACACTTGCAGAATAAAAATTTCTAAGAAAAGATTAAAGGAAAAAAAACAGAGCAAAGGCTGAACTGAAAGCACTATAGAAGAAGCCATTTCCTCTCCAGAGTCAGGCCGTTTCTCTTCACTACCAATACTTGGTGTGGCATTCACTGTTGGCTGAGGGTTTAGGTCAGGGCCCATATATTGGACTGATTTTGTCAGCTTGTCACTGGGGAAAAAAAAAGATGCACGTAGTTTCAATTTATAGGCTTATTAAGATAAACCACATACTTCCAAAAATGCAGAAACCTCAAGGTACAGTCATATTTCTGTCAAAGGTGCAACTAATATGTGTCAACATACCAGCACTATGTTTGAACCTGACTCAAGTGTCAGAAAGAGTGACAAAGGAACCTTCTTCTGCCACAACTTCACTGGTACTGCTATCATGATAGACTTGATCAAAAGTAGATATCATACTGCAATTATAATTACAATTTTCAGTACTAGCATGTTTGTGCCACACAGACTTTCAATGCAATTTAAGATGCCACAACTTTCCTAACTAATCCCACCTTTAAAGGTGTTCAAGTTACGGAGAAATCAAACATCTGATTTTTTTTTTAGTGGAGCCCTGACAGGCATGCAGACACAAACTGAAGGTCTGAGGGACTTTCCTAACTCTGAAGGCAAAGACATCAGATGTTCTCCTGAACTGTCTGCGGCCACTGGAGTTTTCTGCTCAGGGCTCACCTCCATGTACTGATCCAAGAGTTGCAGTGGCCCTGGGACTGGCTCGCAGGCACACTTGGTACTTTGAGCTCACAGGCAGCAGTGCCATCAAAAGGATAAGAAAAAGAAGCATCTCCTTTATAGCTCAGAAATTCTCCACATAAAGAAAACACACAAACGAAACCCCCACCACAGCAACAAACCAACCAACCAACCAGGCTGGCTTCTATATAACCTAGGCAGCATCCAGAAAGCTGGCTTGCATACCCTAGTGATGTATCATCGGTAACTTATTATCTTCTGCAATTCCCTGCTTTCTTAGCTAGTGAATCAAAAGAGCATTTCACTTTGGGCTAACAATGTGACATTGGCATCTGCAGTAAGATCTTCTTGTTACATAGCTGGCAGTTACAAATTTTAACACTTTCACCCAGTACCTCTGCTTGTATGTGGTAACTCAGGCTCGTCTCTCCTGCTGCAACGCTTGCTCTTTGTTGGAAGCTTCTTGCATTTTTCTGCTGGCAGTCTTTGAGACATAGCCAGGACACAAAGATTAATCTGATCATTTGATATTTTTATTATTAATTATCTCTCTGATAAGCAGCTTTACCCACCACACATTTCATGAGATTAGTTATTGCCCAGCCCTGCCCTTAATTCATCGCATCAAATTTGATTTCTCATATCATCTTCTGACAAGCTGAAGATAAAGTCGCAAAAAAGTACTGCTTCACCACACATCTGCTAAGCTTGGGGACAGCAATCAAGGCGGAGAACTGACAGTCTGACTTGAGATTAGCTCCACTTAGCCCATTGTCACAGGAAGGAATTTTGTGCTACAGGAAGAGATGCTCACATATGTTGGCTGTCCTGACCCCCCTCGTAATGGTACTGGTGAAACAATGATGTAAAGAAAGAAATGCAACCTCCTGATCTCTAAAGAGAGAAAGTCCTCTTCTTTCTCTTTCCACTGCCCTGCTTCAGAGCCCAAAAGGGTGCTTCAAGCATCACCTTCATATATACGCTTCAAGTATCACCTTACTATGCTTCAAAGTGCCACTGAATCCTCACGCTGGTGACAAAAGAGGAAATTTCCAGCACAGATTATAAGGCAAGCAGCAATGGCTACAACCAACCTAATTTTCCCCAGAGGCAGGCTGTGTATGCTTTTTGTTGTTCAGAGCCATCTGCAAGGAACTGGATATTTGCAAATAAAAGGAGATTAGGACAAGGCGTTAATCCAGCATCTGCTGCTCATTCATGCTGTCCCCTGAAAAAGAGCCCAGATACAACATTTAAGTCATAATGCTCAGTTCTGAGCTGCTAGCAAATTAAAAAATGAATATGATAATTAACAAACACAAAAAGTTGGGATATTGCTTTTTATATCAGGCCTCAGAAAGACCTTAAGACATAGAGCTGTTAAGGAAACATCAAGATTCCCTTTAGGGGAGGGCAGCTCACCCTCACTTGTGCCCATCTGTGCACCAACCACCAGCAGAGAAGACATGATTTAGCCAGGAATAGGGTAGAAACAAAAATAGCAGTATCTTATCTGGAAATCCTTGCTTTTAGGAGGCCTAACTTCTTTAACCCTACCACAGCAAAAAAATGGTATCCACAGCTTTTACAAAAAACTCTGCTCTATGTACAATATAAGAGAGCAAAGGCAGCAACCAGCAAGCTCACTACTTTTTATTGGTGTTTTCTTAATATCCACAGTAACTATGCAGCTGTCAGTGTTGCTTTTCTGAAAGAATGAAAGAAAGAAGACAGAAAAAAAAAGCTAAAAAGCAGCTTGAGGAAAAGCATCCAGTTCAGTAACATAGATGAAAAGCATTTCATCTCTCGGTATTGTCTGTTTTTCTACTAGCAGCCACTTTTCACAGAGGATTTTGCTTGACAGAGCTGATAGGCACTCACCACTGCTCAGATCTGGGGGTTGATACCTTTCAGATGTGGCTGATGCATTCGGTGTTCAAAGGCATCAAACACGTGGCACCACCTGCATTCTCTGCCTTGGGAAATAGAGAGTACATTTCACATTGCAAACACTGACGGTCGACCAGTGCCATCTGATTCTTCCTATTCAGTGTTTTTTCAGCTTAATTTTGTTTACTTTAAGATGAGAAAAAAAGACTGTTCACAAGAGGCACTTCTCACAGCCTGCTTAAAGCATTGATGAGTTGACATACATTTTCATCAACCCAGGTCTCATCACTTTATCGTAAGTTTCACTTCCTTAGCACATAGCAACAAGCCAGCTCAGTAAGCGCTGCCTCACAGTGCTTCACAGATCCCTGTTCACAGCACCCCTGCAACCTGGACTAATTCCACCTTACAGGTTGGAATAATACAGGAATGCCTATACATTCCTAATACAGGAACACCTTATGCTCAGCAAACCAAACTTCCCTGCAACCAGCATTAATTTCACTAACATCTTGGAAAAAATAAGTTTGTTTTTCGGGTGAAAATTCAGTTCAGATTTCAGGCAAAACACCTGGAGAGTTAGGAAAAACACTCAGGTAGCACCTCAGAGGGAAAAACGCTCTGTACTAATTTCTGTAGGAGACTTGAGGGGGTTTTAAGAACACGAGTTTCAAATATGTGGAAAAGCTGATAGCTGGTGCCATCAGCCCCATCACTCCATACCGACCAGGGGTAAGGGGGCAGAGACTCAGCATAATGGGGTGACTGCAGCTGATGAAACACGGTGGGGAGACAACATGATAGCCATAGGAGAAACTTGGGACCAGGGATAGTTCTGACCAAGTGACCCCTTTTTTTCAAGAGGTGTCTCATAGACACATGTATGACAGACTTCCCCGTACGCCAAGGGGGATGTCCACTGCCAAGCTAGGCAGTGAGGACACATGCCACTACTCATTTTGGCCCGTCACTCAGCTCTACTCCTCCTCTATGATCTTTAATTAGTCCCCAGCAGCTTCAGCCCTCCTGGCCTCCATAACCCAGCCATGATCTCCCTTCTAGAAGGGCAGCACTTCTTTCTTTCCCCCAGACCCACCCCCCCAGCTGAAAAACCCTTTAAATTCCCCTTCACAACCAACTAGTCCAAACAGTGCAACTGCCACACTGGATGGGGCTTTGAGCAATCTGGTCCAGTGGAAGGTGTCCCTGCCCATGGCAGGGGGTTGGAACTGGATGAGCTTAAAGGTCACTTCTAACCCAAACCATTCTATTATTCTGTGTCAGCATTCAAAGAAAAGTAATTATCTACAACAGATTACATCTCTCATAGATACAAAGATTGCAAGGAGGTAAACTTACTCCAACACAGTATGGCCATCTCCTCTGAGTCGATTGCAACTCCTGGGGAAGCTGTTCTAAAGACATACAACCATTTCTCACCTCCCTCTTCAAGCATTTGTGAAACCAGACTCAACACAAGCAGTCTTCTAGCATCCAAGTAACTTTAAACCCACCCTTGCATTGTCATGTCATTAGCTTAAATCAGTTTTACAGCCAGTTCCTCGATCAATAAAACGCAGAAACACGACTGCAAAAAGGAATTAGCATCTGTAATCCCATGATTACATAAATCCCTTTGGTCAATCAGTTATTAATGGCTGTTATATTTATTGGGGTTTATATCAGGCCTACAAACCTAAGCCATTAGAAGTAGGCACCAAAGAAGGACTGTAAAAACAGCTATTTCATTACTAACTTCTCACAGCAAGTGCTGACAGAATACAAATTTGTCTTGCTCTTCCTCCTGTTAGCAAGCCTACTAATGAGCTTGCCAATTAAGAGCCAATCTGAAGACCTTGGAGGGGAAGCTGTCAAGAACATGAACTCCTATGCCTCTGAGGAGCAGCTGCAGGACTCAGGACTACAGCCATAGCCAATGCTTCTCACTGACACCACCCACTGACCACTTTATCTCCCACAGCTCATTCCTCTCTCCTAGGAAATACAAACACTTGTCACACATGCATATTACATCTTCTAGGCATGGACATTGAAAATAAACACGCACCAAAGACTAATAAAAACTCCCTTGTTCCTCAGTATTTTAGAGACCTTAACTAGGTGAAATGGTGGAACTACTGGGACATGCACAAGCTTTAAAGTAATAATAAGAAAAGAGTCAGTAATTACATACTATCATGTCTATCTAATTATTTTGGGATACATTTTGTATTTTTGGATGTGTTTCTATTTAAGGAATCAAGGACAGTTTAGGTAAGAGAATTTGGGCTCCTAACTCCCTCAGGATATTTTTGCGCATGTTCCTCCCCTCATGAGCAATCAACTTAATGTCATTTAGGGACAGGAAGGCAAAATCATAAATACTCCACCAGGCAAAAAATCCCGATAATAAAAGCTTCATGACTTTCAGTGCATCTGGCACCATGGGTACATTCGCCAGCCACAGTACACACCACTTCAACAAATGGGCAGGGTGCAAGCACACAAGGGCCACAAGCATCTATCACAGCAGTCAAATCTTTAAGCAGCTATTTCCAGTACAACCATCTGACTACCTTGCCCTGTCATGTAAGCAGACAGTTTCTTTTCAGAATAACTCTACACTTTATTTCTTTGCTTTTTTCTTCCTGTCCAGTCATTCAGCAGGTAACTAACAGTGTCATTTTCAACAGAGAACTGCAACCAACACGCTTTACCCCTGAAGAACCCCAATGGCAGCACACAGAGGTTAAATTTTATTGCAATGCTCATGTTCAGGGGGGACTATCAGGAGAGAACAAGAACTGGGCTCCCAGTCTAGGTTGTCTTCCAGATTTATCACTCCCCCATTTATTTCATTACACCACAAAATCTGGAAATAACCCTCCACTGAAAGCTCCATTACCAAAATAAAGAAATGCCATAGTTGCTCTGAAACTCTATCATTGTGCTGAAACTAATTATGAGAAAACTGTGGCTTAATGAAAGTTTGCTTTAATATAACTTACATTATTCATAAGTTTGTTTTGGACAGCTTCCAGGTTTTTTTAAATTAAATATTAGCAGTCTGTTAGCCTATCAAACAAACCTAAGAATGTCAAGTCAGTATTTTAATAGTGTTTTTACTTCTCCTCCCAGCCTAGGTTTAGCTTCCTAATTGACTTGCTGCTTTAAAGTCAGTAAACTCAAAAGTCTGAGGAGATGTCACACTTTAATGGTTTAGGAGTGTGCACTTTGGGTGATTGATGGATCAAACGTGTGTTGAGGAATGCTGCAATGTTTCTTTCATCATTTCTGCTTCTCACAGGGCTGAGAACTGGACTATGTCTAAAACTCTTTGCTGCTAGTAACAATAAAAAAATTATCTCATTCATTATAAATATGAAATCCATCTTCGTGTCCTGAAGCAACGTTATTGAACTGACATTATCGCATGAGCACTGACAAAGGTATACGTGCAAATTTAGCACTTAGGATGCTGTTGAATACATGCAGCAGGCATGCTGGGTTCTCTCTGGCTCATTACACTTCTTTCTGGTTATTGCCAGCCCCAACCTGTTTGGTGAATGAGATATGGAATTGATGCATAGATACAGCAGTGACAGGTCCTTCAAAAATGCAGGCAAAAAATGAGATTACCATTCATCTGTGAATGTTAAGTCTGATGCGTCAATTAAGGGTTGCACATCTGACAAAAGGCACAAATGTAGATGGAGATCCCTTATTAAAGCAGTATTAATACATTTTAGAGTGCTTTCCAACTATAATTATTTATTTCCACTGCTGCCTAATCAAGTAAAGAGCTGCAATGTTTCTGATGTCAAGATGGGGGTCGAAAGGTAGGAAAGGTTTCAAAATAATACATATTATTAGCCAATTTGGAGAGCATAATAGGCTATGCAGATTCATGTGCCTATACTAAATTTCCCAGTGCAAGAACAGTATTTCTGACTACAGGCCCTGTCAATGGGATGCAAAAGTCAGACAGGTTCTCTATAGCACTGACATACATTTGTTAGAGGCTTTACATATAAAGCTTACTCAACAAATCCACTGATGATGCACAAGCCAGAATAAAAGCCTTCTTCTCCAGAGAAGGGAGATTCTCCCAGATTAAAATGCAAGCAGAAAAGGCATTGAAAACCACTGAGGACAGGTAAGGGGGCTGACACAAGTATACACACCTTTAGGGCAAATTGCCCAGTGGCTCCCAGAAAGGGAAGACTGCAAGAAACACTTGGAATGCAGAGTCTAATGTACAGAAACATAAGCAGTCAGAGGAATAATGGAGCCGGCGGGATCAAGAACACTTCCAATACCCTTGAGGCCTAAAATAGTAGAGGATTTGTTAAATCCTAGGGAGTGGCCTTGACTGTATTTGGCAAAGAAGGATTAAAGCAAAGCCCTGGTAATGCTGGCAAGTCTGGAGAGTGTGGTAGTCCCCCTCCTTTCCCCAGATGTGGGGAGCACAACTTCTGGTGACAAACAGGTACCCCAAACACACTCATGCTATCACTAGAAGGTGCCAGCACCTGCCCACCAGAGAGGGTTTCGGCGGGACTCAACTTGCACTTTGGTTACTGCATAACTACGTGTTATTGATGTTGGCTAGGCTTTGCTCTTCATCTCCACAGCTCCTTCAAAGTCCCCTGCAGGCCTAAAAGGAGACATTGGGTGTTTTACCCCATAAAGACTATCCGTATATTGGGATATGAAAGAACGCATGCCTCAAACATGCATTTTTTTTATACCCTAATAATTGTTTCTGCATATCACCCATGGCAAAAAAAAACAAAAATAAAAAGGAAAATATGTTGTGTTACATCCAGTCTTGTGCTGTATCTGTGATATTTACCAGCGGCAAGGTGAACTTGCAGGTGCCAGCTGTCAATTTTTATCTGCTTTCCTCACTAACTTTTGCCATCTCTCTTGCATGGCTTTGAATTTTAGACATCTCTCAGACTGCACATTTATCCTCACCATGATAAGAGGTCAGGAACACTGACTCCCCACCTTGCTCTATAGGGGCAGAATAAAAAAAGCAGTGATAACACAAGTATTGCCTGAATAGGTAGGTACATGCTTCAACTTTTGCTTTGGTAAGGAATCAAGATCAGAGCCATCCAAAAGCATAGTATTTCCTCTCATTTTTGGGTGGGGAGAACAATTCCACCTGCGTCCACACTGAAGAACTGATGACATTTCACAGGACAATCTGCAAGTACAGCAGGAATTCAGTCACATCCAAGGACAGCTTTGATGGCTCTCCCTAGCCAGGGCCATTTGCAAGACAGTCCTGCTTTCCTTTGTTCCTCATCTCTTTTCTTCAAACCTTCCCGGTGTTGTGTCCCTTCCCCCCTCCCATCCTCTGGCAGGGATGCTGAATGCTGATGAGACAATACTTGATCCATCTTCAAGCACTTATTTTCAGGCAATTAACTTGGCATCACAGAAGCACTTAAGAAACCTGGCTTTCCGGAGTGGGAGACAACTGACTAAAAAGCTAAGCAAGGTAGTAAATTATTGTCAAATGACTAAAAGAGAACAGGAAGGGGAAAATATAAGGAGAAGCTAAATTGATAGAAGACATTTGCCGGTGTCAGACCAAATCTCAGATCTGACAAAAAAGTCAGTCTAATGGTTTGAGCAACCATTAACATAAGTCCAATACTGGCCACTACCATTTGTGTCTGTAACAATTGAGCTTTGCCATTCAATGGTGGATGCTTTCTTTTCTAACCTCTGATTGTATGTCAACAATTCATCCTTTAAGTTATTAGCCAAGGCAAACCATCCATTTGTTTAGATGGTTGGTAAGCCTTTAAACATTAATGTGCACTATCAGTGGTCTTTCATCACTATGTTACAATACTTTTCTACTTTGAGGCAGTAATTTACATATTATCAGCACTGTACTTATTCATGGGATCTTAAATTCAATTCAGGGGAGCAGCACCAGAAGGAAGGAATTCTGGTTTCTGTAAATCAGAAATTCCTGCTCTTCCCTGTAGCAGTACTTTCCTGTCCCCAAAATGACACTTCAAAGATGCGTTTGCCTTTCTTCCCCCAGATGCCAACATCAGGGCTGTCTGTGGTCCCCAGAAACCCACAAGAAAAGCCAGTCTGGTACTGCCCAAGTAGTTTACTTAGTGCTGGGTACCTGGGTCTTCCCTCCCATTCCCTACTTGGATTTGGTAATCATGGGGAGTTTTTGGAGACTGAAAGTATGTTAATTTTGCAGGCATGGCTTCAGATCTAAAGTGAATAAATATCAGTCTTTGCGCACATAGCTTACAGCTACTTCCAACATTTTTCAGTGAATCTCACTGCAGACACAGCCACAAGAAACTTACAGACACCTTCATAGCAAATTGCCCTTTAAGTGGACAAAATAAAAAAAAAGTTAAAATTCTTCAACTTGCAATTTATCCTACTGGCCATCAGGCTACCTCCTCACCTTGTAGATGTACTGCTGCTGTCAGCAAGTAGACCTCTAGCTCCAGGACATCAGTGCAGCACTCTGCAGGCACATGTATGTTGCTTTTGCCTCACTGAATTGACAAAATTATTTAAAACCAATGTATGAAAGTCCACAAGGTGCATACAGAAGAGACCTTCAATCCTCTCTCCACTAACTCACACAACGCAGGGATCTCAAATGCTCAGTAAGCTTAATGTTGTAATTTATGACTTCTTCACAGTAACTATTCAGTGTTATAAATCAAGCGCTCCATGTTCTAACACTTCATAGAAATACATCAACTCATGCACAATAGCAACTTATGTGCATATATTTACATCGTTCCTTCAAACAATGTATACAGAAAAAAAATAAAATTCCATGCAACATTGCAATCCTTTCAGAAGATGAGTTTAAAGGGAGGAAACCCCAAAATAAAGGCACATGGGCAAACTGCAAGCCACACCCTCTATGTATTGCAATGTACAACAAACTCAGTTAAGCACATAAGAGATGGAGCCTGAGCCAAACAGCCCTCCTTTCCCAACCTGTTTTTTTTCTTTCTACAAATAAACACCCTACTGCCACCTGATATGAGCTGGTATCATTCCAGAGATACAGGCAAAAATCCTGAAGTAGTAGTTGGTTAGCTGTTTTCACTAAGAAATTAACTTTCAGGGGTAAATATATCAGTTGCACGCTAAGCAGCTAAATAGTACTTAGGAGGAATTATTGCACTTTTCCCTCTAGCACCACCAGCCCCATCATGAATTGGGCTTGAACAATATCAAGCCATGACATGGATCATCCGTTGCCTAGCCCAGAGCTTTAGGATAGGACAGCAATTTAGCCATAGCCCTTCACATACTCTCCCAGACTTGAGCAATCCAAGAACCTGAAATTAAGTAACACAAAGTTCTGCAAGAAGGCCCTTGCAAAACTAACAGTTTTCATTAGCACTAATCCAGCTGCAAAAATATTTGTCAATTCTCCATTAATGTCAAATGAGCCCTGCAAGAAGGTTTTGTTAAGAGATCTTGATATACTTGAAAGGTAAGGTAGGCTTTTTCCTCTCCTGTTTTGGTTTTCTTGGTCCTTCCGTCCTCCCCTTAAGTTCAAAAGCTGGTAGCAATTTGCAACAATTTACATGGTATGCACATACATATGTGCCCATGCTCGCACACAAGCCATAGAAGGCAGTATATCTCCTTTAAGGGAAAGAAACCCACCACAAGAGTCTGGACTTGATCCCTTATGGTCAAAATGGGGCATTTGCTGATTAATCCTAATGAAAGCCACAGGCAAAACATTTTATACAGGCAGATGTTTCTCCAGAAAGAACACAGCACCATTATATATAAAAACAGAATCAAGTTTGGAAATGCTTAAACCTCCCTGCTCTGGAGTCCCAGGTAGCACCCACCTACAGACTAGATCCCCTCTGTGTACCAAGTCTACTTTGCCATTGCCCCAGACAGGGAGAGCAAGGTATTTTAGGCCCATTCTTTAGCACTTATGGACTTATTTCCTGAATGGGGCATCATAAATAGTACACCTTGTGATATCTTATGTAATGCAGGCTTGTAATCACCCTCCAAACTCCCCTACCTACATGTGCTAAAAAGGACAGACCTCTCTACTTCTTATCACAGGTTCGCCACAGGGCAAAGCAAGCATTTCCTTGCCTTTCTTCAAGACAAATGGACCACATAAAGCCTCTGTTCACACCTCTCTCTCCTCCACTCTCACATACATCATGGTGCTGGATGCACCAGCACCACAGTCTGTGCTTACATATGTGATGTTCAAACATGTTTTACAGAGAAGAAAACATATCTTCACCCCGTTCATTTCGGTTTCTACCTTCTCAGAGATGCATCTTGCCAAGGAGCAGGCTTAAGCCACCCAGACAACAGGAGGAAAGACTTCGCTAGGGAAACAAAACAAAATGGAGCAGAAGATGGCAGTCGCACATGGACTTAAACCCACGAAGCCTCAGAGCAGGGTTTAAAACACCATTGTCTTCGCCACAGGCTTTGTAGTCCTAACGAGCCCAAGAAGAATGGATTTCAGCATGTTAAGACCCTAACAGAATACCAAAAGAAACAGCATGCCATGTGTGGTATTATGATCTTCTGGTTTACTAGAGGATTTTGTAAACTGTCCCAACTCTTTCATGGTAGATTTATGAAGATTATAATGGACAACTACACTCTGTTGGGAATTTTCAAGTCTCTCAACCTGCAAAGACAGACTCACAGGCTTTACAAGTACTGCCAACTGGCCTGCCTAGCTTTTAAATTTCATGAGCCCTGAAATGAACAACTAACTCATGAAGATTATACAACATATCATTTTGCTAAAGCAGTTTGTCAGCTCAATAAAACCTGAAACAAAGGGCTTGTGGAGTATTTTAATTTCCACTGGAGGTGTTGCTTGCACAGTTTACAAGGTGCATCAACAAGCTCAGACCTAGACACATTTTGTAGTCACAGATTTGCAGAGGTTAGGAAGAGCAAATCATGACCAGCACAGAGTTTATAGCCTGCAAAACTTACAACTTCAGCAGGAAAACCAAACAAAAAAACCCTAAACTATGAAGTTTGTGTATTGCTTTTGTAATGCCAGGGGACCTCAAACTCATCAAAGAACATTCTGAGATGATACACGAACAGAAGATAAGGCCTTTGCCTTCTCCTTAGATAGTGCAACCCAGCACTTTGCTAGCTCTGGCACCCAACCTCTAAAAACAGTTTCCATGTACTCTTGCTCAATGAGAAAAACAGTAGTAGATTAACATGCACTTAATAGACCCAGGCCTTTTGTGACTATTAGAAGGCATTTTACATACAGAAGAAACTTTCCTCAAAAGGGCTTCAAAACCTCCATCAGAGCAGCACTCTCCTTTTCCCAAGCAGTTGCCTCGGTCAGGAAAGAAACAGGTTATACCTCCAAGGGAAAAATAGCCTTCTAATTCCAGACTCCTTCCCTTCAGGAATTGGTCGGGGGGGGGTGGGGGGTGGGGGTGGTGGTGGTGTAGAAAATTCAAATTGTTTTGTGGTTTTCCTGCAGTGTGTCAATAGCTTCCTCCAGGTTGTCCACTCAGTATATAATATGCAGAGCTACCCAGATGAAATTCCCAAGAGTTCAACAGGATTTATAACTGTATTGTTTAAAATGGTTGGTTCCACTTCAAGGGCTCGTGCCAAAAGCAAGTTAGAGGCTTTCTGATCAAGAATATTTCAGTGAGTAGATATAAATATAGAGATAAAAAGGCAAAGTGATGAAGTACACAGCATTTCCACATACTGTGACTAGTTAGTGTCTAAATAAGCACTGGAGCACAATATAGGGCTTAATTTTTAATATCCTCATTGTCACGCCTCTCAGAAGTTTTCAAAATACCACTTACACATCTTTGCGGAACAGACAGGCTGGGGTGATTCACATCTTTGTAAACACACATTTTAAGAGACCATGATTCAACATAGCTCAAATGTGTCAAAGGAAGAAAGAAATAGACTACTATCTAATGAAGTTCAAATAAGGAAAGCATTTAATTATGCATACTTCTTCAATGGTTTGGACATTGCTTTTAAAGGGGAAAAAAAAGTGTCATAACTCAGTTATTTACTCTAATGAAAAACCACAATTGTTGAGGCTGTTTCCAATATATTCAAATAAAAGAAGATGAGCTTTTTCCCTTCAAGAATAACACTCAGGAAATTACATCCCATCCAACCCTTCCCCCTCATCTTTTGTCAACAAATCCTATAAACCCACAAAATGCCAGGAATTAAATGCTAAGGTTGGCAATCTGTCATTGACATATGTTCCTGCCATTCCCCCCCCACACACACACACAAGTCCTGAGATAAGACTGCAGTTTTAGCCTTAGTGTGGAATTTCTTGGCACCGGTTAGTATTTGGTGACTTTCATTCTCCCTTATCCTCTTTCCCCTTCCCCTACTCTAATCAATAGCCACAAGCCAATTTTTCAGGAACCCTTGGGGAAAAAAAAAACATGACCCAACTTGCAGGAACTTGGAGGCACTCTGCTCATGTAACAGCATGCTCTGAAGCAACACCATCAGCTTCCAGCATGACACCAGACAGCCCTGTGACACACTGCCATGACAGAATAGTTTCTTCCCTTTGGGAAGCCCTCAGCGCAAGCTGTCCAAACATTATTTACAGTTTCAAGTGTTGCTTTATTTATGGCTTAAGTTCTCCTTGTTGAGAAGAGAGAGAGACTGAGTAACTTATTAGGAATGTTCCTGGGGAATGGGAGAAAGGGGAAATGAGATCATTCATAACTCCAGAAACATTTACAGCTTTTATGCAAAACTTAAAATTGGAGCATTATCAAAAAAACTGAAACCCAACCGAAACAACCTTAAACTGGTAGTTTGCCAAGCTACAGGTGGGTTTTGTAAGGAGGGGGATGACTCCAGCTTTCTTGTTTGGAGAAGAGAGGAAAGCATGACTTCTGGGAAGATTAAATACTTGAAGTAGATATATTTACACAATATGTGGGAAGTGTGAACAGATGCTACCTAGGAGGCCTCTCTCATGACAGCATCTCCAGAACACAAGAGGGTTTTTCATTTAGATTCCGTTTGTATATTTTGGGGGTTTTTTTAAAGAAATAAGCATTTTTTAAAAAAGTGTTTTGCAATCAGAAATATTGGCTTTTAAGGCATTTCAAATGCATCCATTAAAACGTTTTTGGGAAATTAATTGAAACAATCAGTGTTGTTTTCTTGCCCGTAAATTTCCAATACTGACAGACTTAGTTTGAGTATTGAACTTAAAATCATTGGGTGCCATTTCAAGCAGTGGTAAACACAACTGCTCCCATTGGCATCTCTCTCTGTTACAGATGCTCCCCATTGCTGCAAACTCGGTCCAAACACTGGCCTGCAATTTTGTTTACAGCAGAGGTTTTCAAATCAATGGTAGGGAGATCACTTCTTGCAAAGATACCCTAGGACAGGAAAGGCATGATGAAACTCACATGAGACCAGATGGGCAATGAAATAACTGGGAGAATTAGGAAGAACAAACAGGATGCACACCACAAATTCTTGTATTTAGTTCACGATAAAGCAGGGCCCACATCAGTAAGAAAAAAAAAATTATATTTGTTTGGTTATAGAATCATAGAAATGGTTTGGGTTGGAAGGGACCTTAGAGATCATTCAATTCCAACCCCACTGCCATGGGTAGGAATACCTTCTACTAGACTAGTTTGCTCAAAGCCCCATCCAACCTGGCCTTGAACACTTACAGGGATGGGGCAGCCACAGCTTCTCTAAGCAACCTGTGCCAGTGTCTCACCACTCACAGTGAAGAATTTCTTCCTGATGTCTTATCTAAATCTCCTCTTTTTCAGTTTAAAGCCATTCCCCCTTGTCCTGTCATTACATGCCCTTGTAAAAAGCCCCTCTCTGGCATTCTTGCCAGTCTCTTTAGACACTAGAAGGCTGCTATAAGGTATTCCCAGAATATTCCCTTCTCCAGGCTGAACAAGCCCAACTCTCTCAGCCTGTCTTCATGGGGGGGGTGCTCCAGCCCTCTGGTCATCCTTGTGGCCCTCCTCTAGACTCACTCAAGCAGGTCCATGCCCCTCTTCTGCTGAAAGCCCCAGAGCTGGACTCAGTGCTGCAGGTAGGGTCTCATGAGAGCACAGTAGAGGGGAAGAATCACCTCCCTTGACCTGCTGATCACGCTCCTTTTGATGCGGCCCAGCATACAGTTGGCTTTCTGGCCTGCAAGAGCATATTGCTAGGTCATGTTGAGCTTCTCATCAAAAACAGCCCCAAACTGATCCATCATTCCCATTTGTCCCCAGTCTATTTTTAAAGAATCAAAGCAGGCATCTCCCCTTATATGCTTCCCCCACTAAGACAACATTTCAGGCACACTGACAGCTCACACTGAACTTCTCATCAACCAACACCAACAAATTCTTCTCAGGGCTGCTCTGAATCCATTCTCTGCCCAGACTTTATTTGTGCTTCGGATTGCCCTGGCCCACAAGAAGGACCTTGCACTCGGCCTTGCTGGCATATTCCAACCAGTCATTGACATAGAGGGTGACACTCTCCTCTCTTCTCCCCAGCCTGTCTTTCCTGAAGAGCCTGTACTCTTCCATTCCAACACTCCAGTCATAGGAGGCATCCCACCAGTCTCTGTGATGCCAGTAAGGTTGTAGCCCTTTAGGCATGCCCATATCTCTAACTTTTCTTGCTTGTTTCCCATGCTGTGTGCCTTAGCATAAAGGCATTTCAGATGGGCTCCCAACGATACTGGTTACAGCTATAGGCACCATCATTTTGTGAAGAGTTAGCAGCTTTCAAGTAGTTGACTTCCAGAGAGTCCAGTTAAACATAACCTTCTCTGCCTGAGCCAGGAATAAGATCTATTTTATTTAATGTGATTTCAGTTAAATCTGAGGAGTTAACAGCCAAAGAGCTACATATTGATTATGTCATTTCCATTGTGACAGAGGACTTCAAAATAGCACCCAGAATCCAATATTTTCCTTGATTGCATTAAATTCTTTTACCAAAGGTTTTCTGTTTATTTTTATAATAAAGTAGCATACTCACAGATACACCTTCTAGGTTATCCGAGGCATTTATCATCCCACACAACAAATACACACACACAACCATATTTCCATGCACACAAACATTCACTCCTTCATATATGCTCTCCTTTCATATCCTTAGGGGGGGGGGGGGGAAGGAAGAAATAAAGAAAGGAGACCGAATTTTTTTCAGTGTCACAAAACAGCAAGGAAATCGGACATGCTACATTGTTTTGAGGCGGTCAGCTAGACAAGAGTTACTCAAGGCTGCTGCTGAGAGCAGTCATTCATGCTGCTGTGTGAGAAAATAGAGAAATAAGACTGTGATATGCACACACATGAATACCATATACACCAGGGAAAATGCCTGGTTAGATAACCTCTTCTACTTCTGATGCTTCACAGTGATTTAGCTCTCAAACCCTGAGGGCTTGTAGGTAGGTAGGCAGGCAGTTTTAATACTCTCCCTTAGCTCATTAAAAACATCAATCAGGGGAGCTTTCTTCTGAAGCTGAGTGAGCACCATCCACACTTAAGCAATCAAAACTACTTCCCACCAAGGTCCATGTGGCATCTATCCTTGTGCATGGCCAATGCAAATGCTCATTCATCATAACTAACTCTAAGAATCTGAAAGATATTTTCCTCCATCTTACATCACTGCAGAAATACTGTAAGGGGAGAAAGAATATCCCAGGATGCTCATAAATCAGACTGGTTTACTTGCCATCTTTGTGCTAAAAAAAAAAAAAAAAAAACCACAAAAAAACCACCAAAACACAAAAATTAAAGAAAAACAGCACCAGAAATAGCAGCCTGTTCTTCTAGATACCCATAAGCTGACTACAGCTATCACAGTCATATGTGTATAAGGCTGAGCTATGAGGAGAGGGAAGGAAGAAAAGAAAAACTGAAAAAAAAAACCAAAAACAAAAACCAAAAAAACCCCACCAACAAACCACACAAAACAAAAACCACCCACTTCCCCCACAAAAAAAAAGAAAAAACAAAAAACCAAAACACCATTCAGCAAATTCACAACTGAGGCCCATGGCTTAACTTCTCAGCTGCAATAGCAGGTTTTGATAGGTGCAGTTTTCTTGTACTTGATATGGCTCCTTAGGGGAACAAGAAGCAAAGGTTAAAAAACAAACAAAAAAAAAGAAAGTAAAAGAAAAAATAAAGAAACCTTTAGATTCATGAAAATAACTAAACGATAAGGACTCTCATACTCCTGCCCACTTCTTCCATCAGGCTGTCAGCCATGAGATGTCTTGAATATCTGTTCACTGTTGGCTCTTTCAGTGGTTTCCTGCTACACAAAACTCAGACCAAGAACCATGCTCATAACAAAATAATGTAACTATGAAAGCTACAGACATGGATAAGCACCTACACGCAGTTCCCAACTAAAATGCTTAAGGCAATGCCCAAACCTATTTGAGCCAAAGTTCCAAGCAAAATTTTGGAAGAGCAAGAGGAGAAACTGTTATGACAAAAATGCCTCCTCCCTCTTTTTACTCTTGGTCAACAGAGCATGGCAGCGCTATCTGCTCTAGAAATACTCCTCAATCCTGCACTTGGAAACATGAGTACTTAGGTCAAATTTTCAGCACTCTGCTACACATACTCTACACCTTATAATGCAAGGTACCTCAAGGGTACATCACAAGTCAAAGCTAAAAACAGAAATAGCAAGACAAGAGCAATAAATTATCAATCATCAAATTCATCTTATTGTTTAAGACCTTTCTTAAAAAAATGTTCTGAAACCAGCATGACCTAACTCTGGTTTGGCACAAGTTTAGGAGCCTCATTTCTAGTCACTTGAGCAATATGTTCCCAAGATCCAGGCTTGCTCTCAGCATCACGTTGTCTCTGTTTCTCAGTTTACACAACTTTAACTCAATGCACAGTTCCAGCCCTCAGCAAACAGATGCCAGAGGCTAGGGATTAATCCCAGCTTGCATCCAGTCCCCAGGTTCTCTTAGGGGAACTGCCACAAGGAAAGCTGAGTGGGTGTTAGGGAACAGCACACCTGAGTTACTATGACCTGCATCTGGCTTACAACTCCATGCCATGCTTTTGCTCCTTACTAATTTGATGTAAAAAGTTCTTACTTAGGGATCCTTATAGAATTAAAAGGATGGGGGAGAGGAGGGAGGGTAATGAAATACCATTTGCAGTGTTTTAAGAACTAGCATATTTCCTCCATAATAATTTTCAGCTGTCTCTCAAATTCAGTGGGACTAGGTTTTAAAGACAAACACAAGTTACTTATAATTCACTGGGAAAGCCCCTAAGAGAACAGATCTTAAAGGCACTCGTTAACCTGCTCTGCACAGGCAGACCAGAACACCTGAATTGTGGAAGGGGGTCCAGTGAGAAGGTGGCACAGCAGCTACTGCTCAGAAAAGACAAGGGAGGAGAACTGTACATAGCATCAATAGCTACGTACAAGCTATAGAGAACTGTACATACCATCACTAAAGAGACAACAATGTCCGTCATGCACTGCTTTACTTCTCCCCTAGCCTTTTAAGAGCAGTTTTTCTTTTAAGAACACATCATTCACTTGGTATATTAACATTACCACTTGTTAAAGCTCCCACCTATGGCTGGAAATCAGATTTTCTCTGACCTTGGAAACCGAGCAGAACTGGGTTTTGCTACTGCTCAGACAGAAGAATAAATCAGGATCCTAAGCACCAAAGGCAAAAAACACTGTTGGTCAATTAATGTTTGTTCAACTGCGGTGAGGGTGGGCAAAGTCTAACAGTGAGCAGCAGCCAAAGTCTGGATGAGAAATGGTACTGCAAACACCATCAGTCCTCAGGTTTTTATTACAGTCATGTCAGTCTTTAAGTGATTAATGCCATTACAGTTGCACCAGCAACAAATCACCACAAAGACAGGCTTCTAACATTTTGAGTTTCATCTGTGCATCTCAGTTTCAAACTTTGCCTCACCATGAAGTTGCCATTTGAAGGAGATAACTCCACGGTGTGTGAATGCCAAGCACCAGCTTAACCCCAAGCATGAATGCAAAGTCCCTAAGCCAGCCTCTTTAAAGAAATCACACACAAACTCATGTCCAGTCACCTCCCTGTTTCAGAGCCTAAAACAAGACACCAGTTTATTTAATGTGTAAAAACTAAACCACTCCAAAATCAATTATAAACATTTGCCTCAGTTGAAACTTGGCACAACAGACAAGAGTCAGATTACAACTCCAGCTTGTCCAGATCATTCCTCCAACTCTAAGTAGTTAATACCTTAGTATATTACAGGTGATACACTCATCTCATTCCACTTTCCATAACGTTAACTACAGATTTTATTCAGTGTCTTGGCTAGGAACAAAATAACATACATACACTTTTGCTACTGTACAGCGCCATGCAGAAACCAAACCCAAGCATCCTCATATGGATAAGCATGCAAAAATGAGATAAGACTTCTCTTATTTTAATACGTATGTGTATGACTATACATATATGGAGAGTAGTTTTTGCAGATTGTGTTATTTTAGGCAATTCCTTGTCCTGGCTTCTTATATATCAGGAACATAAGCTAAAAATGTTTTTGCTGCTTTGCCTTAGAGAAATAAGAGGAAATTTGACTCCTGTTTTCCACTATATTTCTCCAAATGGGAACACTTTCTTAGACTTAGGAGTCTACAAAACCAGGGATCTGTTTTTTCCTTTTTGATATGGCAGAATTCTTTCAAATAACTCTTCTCCCACCTTTTTTCAATCTTGCCTGCTGAGAGCTGTATGTTTTTCAGGACAGAAACAGTGTTTAGAACCAAAACTGGGGCACTCACCTTCACCAAAGCAATAATCACTAGTTACTCTGCTTGCATTTTGAGCTATGGCTATAACTTCCATAAAATTTAGAAAGAATCAAAATATTCTACTAAAGACAGTATACTGCATGATGGGTTTGGGGAAAGGAAAGTGAGTTTTCATATAGGATTTGTCTACACCAAAAAGTAACATTGTGTTAGAACATGATGCATAATGAGCACCATTAACAGCTGGAATCAGCTTTTCACACATGGTTTCATCTGGCACTACTCCTACATTTTTTCTCCCCATGATACTTGCACAGATTTACACCAGACATAGACCTCCTTATAGGGAGCAGCTGGCCAAAATCGCTAGTGCCCTCTGAGGGTACAGTATTCTGGGACAGTTGAAACAAAGCTAGCTTTCACATAATTTCCTCAGGAAAAAAAAAAAAAAGTGAAATAATTTTCAAACACTCTTCTAGACCTAAAGTTTAGCCAAGCTAAACCAAGAACTATAGAAGAAAAATTCATACTACACCTGCAGGAGTTCTGGATTTAAAAAAATAAAAATAAAAAGGAAGTGCTACAGAATATCAACCAAGCCAACATAGGGTTTTACAGTCAATGGCTTAGGCTTATATAGAGAGGATGTACAGTGGCACCACCTAAACAGTGTTCCATCCTGCCAAGCATTAACTTTAGGTATAGTATTGCAGGCTCTTTGCAATCCACAACCATGTGCATTCCATCCTACCTCCTTCCCTACATATCCAAGACAGAGTGGGGTATGAGGAAGAGAAGGCATAGTCACCACTTTTGCAATTCTTGTTAAATTAGACAAAACAACTGCAGGACTCACTACAAGAAAGACACAAGTGCTGTAGTGGGTCCAGAAAAGGACAACAAGGCTGGTAAAGGGTCTGGAGAACAAGTCTGTGTTGTTTGGTCTGGAGAAGAGAAGGCTCAGGGGGGACCTTATGACTCTTTACAACTACCTGAAAGGACATTGTGGGGGAGGGGGGAAGGGGTGTCTCTTCTCCCAGGTAAGAAGAGAGAGGACAAGAGGCAACAGCCTCAAGTTCCTCCAGGAGAGGCTTAGACTGGATATTAGGAAAAATTCCTAAACATAGAGGGTCACAGTCTTTGGAACAGACTGCCCAGGGAAGTGGTGGAGTCACTGTCCCCACAAGTGTTCAAAAACCACATAGATGAGGCTCTCTGTGACATGATTTAGTGATGGACTTCGCAGTCCTGGAGTAATGGTTAGACTTGATCTTACAGGTCTTTTCCAACCTAGTTGATTGTATGATTCTCATGCTTCCTCATGAAGCAAGTTGAGGACAATAAAAATAATAGCATAATGTTTCTTGTTCTTTCCCCTCTTCCCCCTCCTCTTCAAAATTTTCCTCAAATAAATTAGATCAGGAGCTCCTATGCAAGATTTTTTGCTGGAAGAAAAAAAATAAAAAATGTTGCCAACATTCTTATTTTCAAGAACAAGTTTATCCACTTCTTACAAGTGCTGCAGAGAGGTCATGCATGACACAAGACCTCAGCCTGAGGACCAAGCCAAACAAACAATAAAGGTCAGGGAAGGTTTGATGTATGCTGTTCACAAGCAGGGAGCTACAGAATTTCCCTCCTCCTCCTTCAAAACCCTGTCCTACATTTCCCTATGCCTTGTGAGTGAAAACCACTTTCTCCAGGCAACAGAAAAAAAACAACCAAACCACCCAAAGAAAGGAAGGCCCTCCTACGTGCAAAAGTACAACCACTGGAGATATTCAGGTTAGTTAAGATGGACACATTTTTCTTTTCCCTGTGGCAAAATTGCTTAAACATGTATGGCAGGGTGGTTAGAACTAGATGATCTTAAGGTCCTTTCCGACCCAAACCAGTCTGTGATTCTACGAATGGTAGATTGATAGTCACGGGGAAATAAATGCTATTCCTTTTGCTTTCCATGCACTACAAGTCATAAAGAATAATAAATTCAAACTTATGCCCTAATAAACAAAACCACAGCAGAGTGCAACATGATTTCTCCTTTTTCATTGCTGTCTACCTCAGCTTTCTTAATTCATGCCACATTTAATCTACATGGAGGAAGTCCACATTTGTTTCTAATAAGAGAACAAAAGTAATGAGATGTCAAGGAACAGTTTCCTTAGGCCAGAGACTTCAAAGGTGAGTCTGGCAGCTTGTCCCACATTTATTGTTTGCATCAAGCTTAAGATTTTCTAAAGAGCAACTGCCCATTTAGAATAATTATAAGCTGCAACTTAAACTGGACGGCATATGAATGTATGATAAAACACTTATACCATCGTCCAAATTTCAGTGTCAGCCCTATATCAGAGAACACATAGCTCCAGATGCTGGCTTAAAACTATAAGTATAAACTGAAAATGAGCATATAATTCTTTCAGCTAATGCAGAAAGGTCACACTGCTTAATGCAAAAGCAACATTAAATGAAAGTACGGACTACATTATCTCAACATACAAGCTGTAGCAACAGGTACTTCTAGTGTGCCTATCAGCTATATCTATTCTGCAGCAAAAGACAGCATATCCAGTAAAAAAGTAATTCCACTGAGGAATTATATACACACACACAGTACTCTTCTAATCAAACTTCTGAATAACAGCAGAGTTGGGGAAAAAAAGGGAATACATAAGGGAAAAGAAACAAAAACACCCTGCTTGTTGCTTGTCCTGCAGAATTGTACTGCTTTTTCAGAACTGAGTCCTGCTGCTTCGGAATCCAGCACATTCACCCAGGTAGGGGAAGCCCTTAAAACAAGGGCCACAGTGGCAGATAAGTATTAGGGGTCAGGTTCAATACTAGAAATAAAATGAAAAGACACTATCTCCACACCAATAAGCATAACACAAAAAAACTGAGAAGTTCACAATGTGCAAACATTGAGGCAGGCAAAACTACTAAAAAGGCAGCTAATTTGTGTACCACAGGCACCATTCCTAAACACAGAGTATACCTTCTAATTGATACCATTTTTTAATGTGTGTCTGTGTGCATGTATTTACGAACACATACACAATTTATTGTTTATCGTCTTTCAGCACACACTCTGAGTCAGCAGATAGAGGGAAAT
The DNA here is from genome assembly GCA_030323915.1 of Brotogeris chrysoptera. Lineage (NCBI taxonomy): Eukaryota > Metazoa > Chordata > Aves > Psittaciformes > Psittacidae > Brotogeris > Brotogeris chrysoptera. The sequence goes on along the minus strand of JARCZZ010051362.1, from coordinate 31,640 downwards.
ATGTTTGAGCAGTGTTTAAAATGACACTCTTTACAAATGAAACCATCTAAATCCGGTGTTAGAGAATTAATGAGCTTCTCATGTAAATCACGCATAATTTACAGTGGAATTTGTCCTTGTGCCAACAACCACTTGCACTGCATAATTATGAAAGCAGGGCTTCAGATACATGACGCTATCTGCGGCCTCCTTGCATCCTGCTTCTGCTTTTGCCTGAATATCCAAAAAACTATAAACCCTTTCAAAGTGCAATAATACAAGGCAACAAATAACACAGTCCATTTCCCATTTCTCCTTTCCACCTCAAGCTTAAGATTATTACAACCACCATCCAGAGACATGGATTTTAAGTGCTATTAATTTTCATTTAAGAGCATTTCAAGTTCTGGCACAGGCAAGTTCTGAGTTGCATACCTGAGATGAACAGCAAGCCTTCGTAACACTATTGAAAGCATTACCTGTGTTTTAGGCAAAAGGAGGGACAATGACAACTTCAAGGAACAGAGGGGAGCCAAAGGGACTGTGATATTCCACTGAGGTATACATGAGAGATGCTGCCAACAGGCATAGACCCAAAGCCATATGCAGACACACTAGTTTTGACTCAAACTCCATTTCTGTTGAGGTATAAAGCCTGAAAGACCTCACAAACACCAACTTACAGGAAAAAAAAATATTTTAGCAATCACTAACCCACTGCCTCCCATAACACCATCCCCCCCTTCTCATATCTCCCTCTTACCACCATCAGCCAGGAGCAACTCAACAAGCCACTGCAAAGCAAAACTGACCATAGCATCCAACTCCTCAGCCCCCTTGCAGAAGGGCTAAATACCTCCCTGTGCACAGATGGGGCCACAGCTGGGATCCATGATGCCTCCCATCAGGGAACAAGGGAGGGCTGGGGGCCCAAATTCAGCACACATGGGCAGCCCAGCCAGTGAAACCCCACTCACTCCCTGCAGCACCAAAGTAAATCAACTTCTTGTTCCCATCCCTTCTCTGGGACTATGGCCTGCATGTACTGTTTGAGGTGTGAATGGAGACTCAGCAAGGCAACAAGGATGCAGGAATGGCAGCAGCAGTGCGGGGCGTAAATGGAAACACTTAATTGTTCTTCCATCCCAAAGTCACAAATATAAACCTGATACTGTATCACCTTCACAGTCTCTTCTAAATGCATTTACAAGGGCTCCCCTGTCTGTATCTTTCTGTTATTACAAAGCATTCATACCTGATACTTGTGCAACACAAAAAGACATTTGCCTATCTTTTCCTACCACTTTGCTTAGTAGCCACGCAGAAGAGCTCATTTATAAATCCCCCCAGACCTCCACGAAGACAGCCCATATTATAAAACCCGGAGGCATCACACTGTTGCATTGCGTAAAGCTGTGCAGGATGAAGCAATAAAACCAGGAGTTTGAATTTTTAAAACAAAGGACACATGCAGCTCATGCATGCTTATGGCTCCCAGTAGCAGTGACCATTGATGCCAATGGAAGTAGAAGCACAGCAGGTGGAGGAACATCCCCACTGGCAAGAGTGAAGTATCTGGGGTGTCAACAGTCCAGTCCCAGCAGCTGTAAGAGCCTTCTCAGTTGCCATGTTTCCCCTGACTTGTGCTGTTTCTGGCGAAGGTCCCATCCACAACTGCTGGTTGGGGCATTTATTATTATCAAACAAGGCAACTGAATTTAGTGGCATCATATCTGGATTTCTCCACCTTTCTCCCCTCATTACTAACACCATCACCTCACCAGTCCAATCCAATCACCTCTACTCTTTCAAGATTTTCTTGCCTCCTTTTCTCCTTCCAAGTCTTTTACTCTGCCAGCCTGTCTGGTCAGCAACTTTTATTAGTACCAGTCATTAAACATCCAGCTCTGAAACAAGACCATGTGTCTAGTAAAGCCAAGAAATCTCTATGAGTGCAATGTATGCCCTAGAGACATTAAATGATAGTGTACCAACACCCTAAGTAGAGCTAGGATTTCACCTGAAGTCCCTGCTCCTCATATTTAACTGTTAAAATAAATGAGCATTTCCCATTTCACTATTAGTTTCAATACCTGACATTCAACCAACATGACAGTATACCTCTTCTGCCACTTTCTTCTCTATTTCTTTGTTTTTCTCTCTGAGTTGGCTCAGCAAAACCTATGGGGGTTATAAATGGTGAATTCAACCATGGGATCGAAGACGGTATGATCTGTGCTGCATTTTGCACAGCAAATTTAGCATAAGCGGACACACACCTTGAAATTCATTGCTGATGGGCTAATCAGCATCAACATCAAAGCTGGTGCCAAGTCCTCTCAGAAATCCTACCAGCCTATCCTAACTTAGCAGTGGCTGAACAAACTTCTTCCATCCACCACTGAGATGTGTGATTTTTCTTCCAGTTATGTGATTTATAAAGGTATCTTGCAGGCTGGAAGCAAACTGTCCACACAGCCCCCTGGGCATGAAGTGAGTCCTGTAGTCATCCAAAATACTCATTAAATAAAACTATAGAAATAATGGCCTCTTTGTCTGTGGGTGGTCAGGAAATAATGAGTTAAAGCTCTGAGTAGCCCTGACTTCTCCTTAGTTCATCTCAGTGGTCATTAATTGGTCATTACTGATGGAGATAGAGGCCCTTAACGCTTCCCTGTAATGCAGCATTGCCTGCACATCTCCACATTGTTATACCCTTAGGGGGAATTCATGGCAGACAATAAAAGTGTAATCTCATGCCAGATATTCACAGACATCCCCCTGTAAAATAAAACCAAAAAGGAAGAGAATCCCTGTGAAATGGTATCTCACAAACAGAGCTGGTAAAGGGGAGACAAGCACCTCCTTCCTCCACTTTGCAGCCCTTCTTCAGGACCTGTTCACTCTTCATTACACATAAGTATAATTAATTCCTGCTCTGATATTCCTCCCAATGAAGCTTGTTTGAGCAGCCCAGAATTACAAACATTTACACAATGACTTAATTTTTAGAATCAATTGGAAATTTTTTAGAAGTCTTTCCATCGCGAAAGTTTTGCACCATGCCAGGTGCTTCGTACAGCTTGTACAGGTGCCTCCTTGCCAGCTCTGAGCAAGCTTCTCTGGACTTGCAGAAGGTGGACAATGCTCCTTCAGCTTTAAAACACACCAAATTACAAATATTGTGGCTGCATAAGAAAATTAATTACCCTGCAGGTTCAGCAGAAACTTCACCACATTTAAATTAAATGGGGGGAAAACCAACCAATTAACCAAAGAAACACAGCCTACACCGCAGCAACAGTTATGTTTGTTAAAACAAAAAGCAGCTCTCCAGCTCCCCCAGATTTTGAAGTGTAAACTTTTTTGCCATGTTTCCCAAGGAAGTGAGAGCAATGCTTTTTTAGTCTCTCTTGTCTTCCCTCCCCACCCTGTACCTCTGAACCCATCAGTTGCTTTCAATCATGTTTGAAAGAAAGGTAGAAAGATGAATTGATTTTTTTTTATTTATTTTATGATTTGTGAACACTGGCAGCTGGACAGAGGCAGAAATGCCAATCAGCCTTATGCCTTGGGAAAGGCAGGTAAAATTCAACTGTTAAAGGGAACTTGAAAGTGAATAGGTGACTAATTAGTAGATGCAAGCAAGAAAAAATAAAAGCTAATGTTTCACTCAAAAATGAAAACAACAAGGTTAAACAAAACAGGAACTATGACACACTGCACACAAGATCTCATGTTTGAATCAGTTTGAGTGCCAAAATGCAACTCAGAAAACCAGACCCCCTGCAGCTCAAACCAACACTGCTTCTGCACTGGAAAGCCCAGCAATTAACCTGTCCCTCCTTCCAGTAATGTTTTATTACAAAGATAGTAACCAGTTTGTGAGAAGCAGCCTGCTGAAAGGCATTTTGTCACCCACCTATTTCCCCTCACCCCTGATTTTGTCTTTCCCCTTCCACTCCTCAGGGACACCTTTGGCCTCTTTGCTGTGGCCCTGCTATTCTCTGCTGTGATTCTGCTTTACATATGGTCCCAGCAGGTTATTCAAGCTCACTAAAACCCAGGGTACACTTGGATTACTATGGCTTTGCTGTACATGAACAGATTTTCCTTGCTGTGCCCAAGAAGGCACTCACAGCTTTTTTTAATGGAGCTCACAGCTCTGTAAAAAGTTTGAGCCCTTCCTCTCCAAGGACTCACATCTGGGTTACTGCAACATCCTCTCCTGTGGCCTTGCGGAGAATCATCTCGACGCATTTGTTTTTTTTAAAAACTGACATGAAGATCCTTTCCACACCTTGTTGCTTTGACCACATCCCACTTCCATGTTTTTCTTTTGTGGTTACCTCTTTGTCACACTTTCAGAATAAATGCTGCGCTTCTAGCTGAAAGGCTTTCCTTCATCGCTTATCTACAACTTGAATATCACCTCTCCTGCTACCAAGAAGTAGCTCTACTCTGCCACTACTACAACTATTTTCCCTGAATTTCTGTATTCGAAACTCAAACAAACACGCTTTCTCTTACACTGGCATGGAAAGAAGAGCCACTCATTGCTGGAAACTTCTCTCTGATCCTTGTCTACAGCCCTCCCTTGCTGCAAGGCAGAAGACAGACTTCACATTTGTTTTTATTATATGCACTGAGTATGGTAAAAGAACACCCTTAGCCTTGTATCTGCCACTAAAAACAACACATGCAACTCTACTTGCAGTCATAGTGCATTTATCTGGTAGATTTTGAATAGCTCTTGCTTTCTGGCATGCTGAGGCTGACAACTGATGTGGGTCACTGTCCACGGCCCCCCTATGCCCCATCTATAACAGCACCTTACAGTGAGGGGCCCCTGGAGCAGGTGCCCCTCTATGCTCTGCAGTCATACAGTATGTACTACATCTGGTCCTGGTCCACATCTGGGGCTCCCAGATGTTACAGGAACTGCATAATATTTGGTTAATAACAATAACATGCTCTGCTGTTTGTATTACAGCACCATTGTGGTCATCAGCATTTCTTACATGTTACTTCAACTTGCCCCTTGCTATCACTACATAACAATTTTTCGTTAGAGTCCTAGAAAACCTGACTTTCCTTAAAATCACTGACAATCCAGAGGAAGGGCTTGAGGTGGGAGCCAGTTGGCATTCCCGACAGCTCTCAGCCTTCTTCCTCCCCTCCAACATGTTTTCACATCCTTGCCCTCTTCCAGCTGGGTCACCTCCTGCCCATCAAAGCACTGTTTATTTTCAGCAGAAGGCAGGAAGAGTCCAAATTAATAGAAAACAGGTAGGTTTCTGTTTTTCGTCAAAATCTGCAGGGTTCTGGATAGTGTGGACAAAAGAAAACACTAGAAAAGGAGTCTGCAGTATAGCAAAGCAAAGTTGTGGTGATGCTTGCTGGAGTGAATCCACGAGACTCAAATGCTGCTTCAATGAGGGACGTATCCCTGCATCCTCTGGAAACAAGCAGCCAGGTGAGGGGAAAACTAAGGCTTCCCCATGTCCCTCAGCTGAGCCTGCTGGTGATAAGTGCATTAAGTTTTGGAACTTGTAAATCTGCAATTCACCAATGAGTGTGAACTCCTGAACCAGGATCCAGATGTGTGCTGAGTGAATAGAAATGTATATTTTTTTAAAAAGATGCTTAACTTCATTGAGGCTTTTTTAACTATGTCTTCTTATGAAGACTACTGTAATTTCTCTTATATGTTTATCAGCAGGGATGAGATATGTCAGATGGCTCTGTCAAATTTGGTATCAAATTTGTAGGTATTATTTGAAAGCAAAAAGAAACATTAGGTTTGATGTACTGAGTTCCTTGAGCTCCTTTGAAAGCATTGCAAGGAAGATAAAAAAAAAAAATAATAAAAATAAACCCAGACATTGACATTATTTTTTCCCTGCACACTGTATATCTTGATGCGCTATTTGGCATTCCAAACCTTGCGTCTGCAAAGAGAATAAAAGAAGACAGAATGTTCTGCAAATGCAAATATACAACTCTACATTAAACTGAGTATCTCCTGATATCTCTATATAAAATGAAAGCAGTGCTTCAATTCCAGCTCTGGAGTACCTGAACGACACAGAGGGAAAGCAGTTCTTAAAAAGATCTATTATTGAGCAGTCTGCAGGATGACACATCTGCTTGTTAATATATAGGAGGCTGGGAAGGATGTGGCTGTGAGTGATGGATTCTGAAGTATTGCTTATGTACATCAAATCACATTGCTCTTTGTCAACAGAAAAACAGAGGTCTCAGAAACTGAGAGCAGGAGAAAGAAGTTTTAACAACAAAAACATACCAGTAATAATTATTAGCTTCCATTGTTTCTGCAGACAAAAGGGCAATCACTTTAATTCCTCAGCATCTTGCCAAGTCTCTTAACTCTAATAATTAGCACACCAAATGAATATGAACCAGGATGCAATTACTGAAGAGACAGGGAGAGGCGGGGGAGACAAGGGTAGAACGACTGCATGCTCAAATTATTCCACTTTAAGGAACATCTCAGTGAAACCAGCTCAAGCACACTATTAACTTAAGTAAAATGAGACAAAAAACACTGTGGAAGAAGATATGTGAAACTAGATCCTTCCCATTCTCTTTCCTATATGGGTTACGTGTGGGAGAGAACTATTCCAACACCCCTACCGAGGATCTTGTGTTTTCCACTACTGCACACACATTTCCCCACTGCAGTGTTGATGGGAACTGATAAAAACAAAATGTGTCTTCTTTTTTCTTCCTCGCTGACGTCTATCTAAGACATACGTATATCTCACGTCACCAGCATCCTCAAATCTTAACAATTTCTTTCCACCCAAGCTCGGGGTTTAAGAGTAATTTTGTACTTCCCTTTTCTAATACAGCACGTACATATACATTACACACATAAGCATGTGCATGATTATATAAACCTTCCCAACCAAAACACTCAATCCACATTCTTCTTTCTCTGGGGAGCAGATGAAAGAACACCTACATATGTGCACCGCTGGAAGCTATTTGGAAACTGCAGCAACAAGAACAATATCAAGAAATGACTGAGAGAAAAATAAAACCACACGAAACCAAAGCAAAGTGGTGTGTCCACCCGCCCCAGCCAGGCTGATGAAATAGATTTGCTTTCAGTTAAATATTACTTTAGATGGAGTGCTATCAGTCCATATATGTGGACGCATAATACACATTTTTTATAATGTAAACACATAAGGAATTAAAAACACGAGGGGGTTCTTCTAGAAACCCTAACTGCGAACTTCCTGGCATAGCTGCAGCTAAGTCCCTGCCTTAATCATGCATGTGTTTTGCATTATTTTTTATTGGCTTTTCAAACTCATAAAAGGAGAAATTAAAAGAAAATCTCAGTGACTAGTCACACAACTGATCTTTCTGTGCTCATAATCCCACAGACCTTTACAAAACAGTCTTATTTTAAACACCTGGGTAATCTTGTTGAAGTCGGGGAGATTACTAACAGACGTGAAGTCAAAGATGTGAATCACCAGGTATCCCTACTGATGGACAAGGCAGGACTCCCTCAGAGACCTTCTTGAAATGCAGAGCCATAATGGTGACCTTTTTCTTTTCCTTTCTTCACATTCATTTTCAAGGGGAAAGCTAAAATAAGTGATGCAACCATGAGATGCATTGGCTGCTAATCTCAAGTCTGCAGAAAATCAGAAATACCTCAAAGGTAACTAGGAGCTTAGGACGGGATGAAATGTTAATGCAACCCTTGCTTGACCCACAGTTGCAATGTAACTGCTAAAGCTATAGTAGATTCTAGCAAATCATTAATATAACCTGCAGCATCTTTATGGAGACTCAAGCAAAATACAGGAAGGACACCAACTAAGTAAGCATCAAATGAAGGATTAATTTATTAGGAAGCCATTCCAAGGAGGAACCAGACCAGGCTATTTCCATCTCCAATGGGATCATGTCTACCTTATTCAGCTGAAAGGAATAGACTCCAGCAAAAATAATTCCACTTAAGGTCAGTAAACATCAGCCTGCTGCCTTGGAAGAGACACATGCTCTACAGAAACCATTTTTTTTTCTGATATCCAATTCAAGTGCGGACCACTTCCAGCCCTGATTCCTGTTTAAAGTCACACGAACCTGGGTATAATATTTCAAGCATCCAGGTTTGGGTTCTTTAATTGCAACTTTCTGTGACTTCATGATTTATTAATGTCAGGATGTACTCAGAAGTCTAGCATATCACTGTGATCCCTGCACAGCATACTGTTAGCTTTAAAATTTCATAAACCACCACGTACTTGACAAGTTGAAAAGTTAACAAGGGTTATAAGGCGGGGGGAGGGGGGGAAGCATGCTGAGCTCTGATCAGCTCAGCCCCCAGAACTCCAGGCTTTTCAGAAGTGCAGCACACAGCTTGCTATTAAAAAGGGAGACTATTACAATATTGGCTTTATGGCCTATGTTTCCCCATTCCTCAGCTAAGATAAAATACATGTCTCCTCTTTAATGAAAGCCATACTTACTTCATACATACTGGCTGTAAACTATCAAATAGGTTCTCTGTCTAACGAATAAACGAAGTCTTGCTCGCAGCTTTTCCCAAAGACCTTTGAAAAGAAAATGGTTTGTGAGGCCACTTGCCCTTACATAGGCACATGAGCAGTTAGGAGCCACCAAAACCTGCCCTTCAGCCCCACACAAGTCAACTGTCATCTCCACACTGAATTCAGTGGAGATTCTGAATTCCCTCTGGGGTAAGAGGAGAGAAACCTCACACTTTTGGAAATGAAGAATCCCTTAGTTAAAAGGACTATTTAAGATATTTTATTTAAAAGAAGATGCCTCTTTATAGAAAAGAAATGCCCGAAAATTCAGCCTGGAAAGGTTTCTACAAGGGTAAATCAAAGTTCTCAGCCTACAACTAGTAGAAAAACATTACAGGCAGGCACAGACAATGTCAGCAGAACAAAAATAATTACACAAATATGACCAAGATACCTTAGCAACATTATGGGCATTAAGTTGTACCTACATGGACAGAGACTACTGTTGTCGCTTTTCTTTTTTACATGTCTACTCGATTATCTCAGTCAGTTTTTGTGCATTCCCCCCGGATTCCCATCAGTGATGATGCAGTTCTCACATGCATGCTTAGGCTCAGTGTTGACTACAGCAGATCTCCCTCAGAGACAAAGGGGCTTTGGCTGTACACATGAACTGCCAGATGAAGTTTGGAGGATGACAAAACTGCCTTTCAACTGTTTTTTAAGCCAATAAACAGCACTTTCAGAGCAGCTTACCATTTCAGTTGTCCTGTGAATGGACTTCTTCAATAGGCAAGCAACAACAGTAATTCACTTTCATCCCAAATGAAACAAAAGGATCAAAGTGAAACCAGAAACTATGTGTGTACGGCACCAGAATATTTGATTACTGTTTCTGAAAATACACCTGCATAGCATGAAAAATCTCCCAGCAGACCATTCCGTACCATGTTTTTATTTTCCAAATGCAAATTGAATTTAAGCGACTTTGCAAAGCCTGTTTTGTTAACAAAATCAGAAAGCCGTGTGATGCAGTCCTGCCTCTCTTTTGCCTGCACCAGCAAGGATAGCTCAAATCTGCAGGATGGGACAGGAGGGAACACGCAGGCAGGAGGCAGGGGATGATTTGGTTTCTGCGCCAAATTCAGAACTTAGGCCAATGAGAAATTTCGAGCTTACTTGGTAAACACTGATCTTACAAACAAACACGGATTACTGCAAGTTGAGCTGCAGTGGGCTCTCCTTGAAGAAGAGCTTCTGCAAACTCAGAGGCATAATTTTATAAAATGCAATGGGATTCAGGCTAATCATAAAACTTGTCGTGATCAGAAGACTGAATAAAATTGCTTCTTCTCGTCCATTATGCCTTTATTTTTGATTAGGGAAACAAAAGCTGGGAATCAAAATGTGAGGTCTTTTCATCCCCGACGGGTTCCTATGGATACTGAAAAGGAAGAAAGTGCCTTGATTCTTGTAAAAATAATTAGCATACCTTCAGGGTGAAAAATAGGTAGAGCTATTAGCAGCAGTCAGACAGCCCACACTTGGATGCAGACTTCTGGAAAGACCCTTTAATAAAAAGCTGAATCTTATCACTGCATTGATTTCTAAGATGAGTACATAAAAATACATTTATTTCATGCACTTGCCATGGCATTTCATTACTTTCCAGAAAATGACAAGCACTGGCTCTTGTTTCTTACATGCTAAAATGTATACCACACTGAACACTGGCTCTTGTTTCTTACAGGCTGCATTTTGAAATATGGACTAAAAACTTCCCCAGGCAGAAAGGGTAAAGGAAATACATGACTCAGTGTGAAGCTTCATAAAGCTAACAGGCATTACACGTAAAATTTTCCTCATGCTACACTCCCCAAACTCTTACCCTCTTTCTGCTGAGGTCATTAAACCCAATGAGTTCGGTTTCTGGTAATTTCTATGCCCATATTTCTAATCCAAAAAATAAAAGGCTGATTAAAAATCTCTGATCCTTTCTGAAACAATACTCACTTGCATCTGCCCCTCTGTTTCAGCAGCAAGCCCGCTGTCATGAATACTCTCACCATAAATCTGTCATCACTGGTTGACTCCCTCTAAGTGCCGTTTGCATGCAGAAATAAAGCCACGACATTGGATTACTCTTTTAATTACTTTAATTTGGATGTCAGTGACATCCAAAAGGCCAAAAACCCCAGCTTTGTTGGGTATTCCTTTAGTCATCCATATATGAAGTTCACTAGAGTAAGACAGTCTGATTTCTCCTTATCCAAGTCAAAACGTGATAGTGGTGGTGTTGGTGGTGTTTAAGGACAAAATAAGCAGTTAGATCACTCTAAATTATCAATACAGCTGTCTTTCACTAGGACTACTGCAGCCTACATTGGATAAGATGATTAATCAATTCAGCTCTACCAGGTATTATTTCTAATTAAAAACTAACCCATAAAAACCTATTTTATCACTAGGTCTGTGTGGTAAATAAACGTAAGCGGTCAGTAAAACACGAAGGAAATTACCTTTAAAAAATTACTTTTCATTTCCAAGCGTATCTTCCTAATTAAAATGGCAGTTTCCCACACGTATCCCAGCAGCAGAGTCTGCAATAATTTAAAAGTCTTTGAAAGCACAATTCTCAACAAACCCATTAAAATAACTTCTTGCCATCATCTGTTCAATGGAAACTATAGCATTTTAATATTATACCATGCTTCTCAATGTTGACAACTTTACTGCTTCTCTCTTTCCCAGCCAGGCAGTGAAGATTAAAGCACAAGTAAAAAGAAAAAGCACACACTTCCTAAACAGGCAACTTTATACATATAGATTAAATCCTCACCCAGTGCGGGTGACAGATGTGAGTCTCTGTGGGTAATTATATCATCCTTGCTTTCCAGCCCATCTCAAACCTAAGAGCTTCTTGGTACACACTGGGGCTTCTCTGGTAGGAAAAAAAAGCCGCTCTTTTTTGCAGCACAAAGAAGGTGCTTCGAAGCAGGCTCCCAGGGTGGGACTGTCAGGCCAAGATACTGTGTGTGGTCAGCATGAAAATGCAGATGTTAACACCCTTCTAATCATCACTTCACATCTAGCACAGTCATAACTTACTTTCTGTATACAAGGAGCTGTTAAATAAACTCTGCCTTAGGAGCCCCAAAAAGGGCACACTCCATAAAAAGCAAAGCAAACTCCTCCAATCCTGATGGAGCACACGGCTAAGAAATACAGCCCTGCTCTTTTGTATGGTTTCAGCAACCAGGACAGAAAATGGAACCCTAGATCCTGAGATGTATTTTTCACGGTTTGACTTTCCAAAGGATGAAGCAGAAGGACAGTGCTGGGCACACACAATGTTTTCAGCGCAAAGGAAGGAAGGAAGGAAGGAAGGAAGAACAGCTCAACTGAGACATGAAAAAAGGCAAATGCTGCAAGCAAAGCACCAGCTGAACTACCATCTATAAATATTTGAATTATTCTATGCAACATTTCAGAACATAACAAACAGAGAGCACTGGGATTTATATTAAAATTATCCCTCTGTGCTGGTTCCTGTATGTGCATATGAATCATACATATTCTTCTTCAGATGCACTTCATATAAAATTATAGATCATATAAAAAGCTAAGGACCAGAGTTTCAAAAGTACTCAGCATCAGTTTAGATACTGTCAGCAGAGAGGCTGCCGGAGAAATCAGCTGACATTTTTTGAGGACAGCAAGGATGGCAGAAACTACCACCACGCTTTTGAATTTTGCTGATACACAGCCTGAGTGTTAATACTTTTCCAAAATCAGGCCACCATACTTAGATTCTTAAGTGTGTGCTAAATGCACTTGAGAAAACCTGACCTTACATGGGCAGTATTACCTATGCTGACTGTTCAAAACCACAAGAAAGCCATAGCTTAAGATCTAGCCCAACTACAGTGCACTTGAAACATTTATAATGTGCCATATGTATTACTAGTTATTTATTCTTTAGTACAAACACTTAAAAAATTAATTACACGCTCTGTCAGACCTGTCTAATATATAGGCAATCTTAACTATAAAACACTGCTGTGCTCTTTTCTCTAGCCTCCCCCACCCTTTGAAATTACCTTCAGATGTTTATTAATGGACATTAATGCCTCTGAAATCTAGCAACAGCGAGAGGTAAAGTGTTGCACTCAGTTCAGTGCCATGTATTTAATTCCTGCATCATTAACCAGTGGCCACTAATTTTACCCTTAAACGACAATACAATTTTATGGGACTTTTCCAGAGGCTAATTCTTCTAACTCTTACCACTCTGGGAGGACAAAAAAAACCCAACCCCATCCAAACAAATCTATCCTGAATTGCAATTCTCCAATTCACGTGGTTTTACAAGGCTGTAAGTGCACTGCTATGAGAGTTTACAGTGTGATACTGAAGAGATACACAGGTAGAACAGCCTTGGAAGTCTCATTTAACAGTATCACTTCCACTGAGCTGCAAAGATCTTCTCAGAGGTAAACAGCAGTCAAATGCTAGAGCGTATGCACAAAACCACACTGGACAACAGGGCAATGGAAAACTGGTTTAGAGATAGATATATATATACACACACACACACATATATATATATGAACTAAGAAAGGAAAATAGGAACATGAATATAAGTAAAATTTAACAGATTACCTTTCTAGCATAAGATTTGTTGAAAACTATCAGTACACCTTGGAAATTATGCAGGAGGAAATGAAGACAATGCATTTAGCGAGAGGTGTTTTCCCTGTTTCATTAACTGCAGGGTGATTACCAATCAGTTGTGAAAGTTATTAAAGCAATTTGTAACTTCAGGCATCTAATAGCGTTTATGTAGGAGGGAACTGGCAATCAGCACCACCTAATGCAGCTTGAGGTGTTTCTCGTTTTTAATATATCATAAGCAAATTACAGCTGTGCCTCTAACGATACACCACATCTGAATCTGGCTTTCAGTTTGTGCTATTAATTTGCACATTTTAAGCTGACTGGAACTAACAACCAAGGATGGCATAAGACCATTTCTCACCCTCCTTGCTTGAGTTTTTTTGATATATAGACAAGAAATTCCTCAACTTGTTCTGCTCTAGAATAAATAAATTACTCTTGAACATGCAGAACTTCTTCTAATGAAGTTTTCTACTTCATTTACCAAAATATCTAACTCGTACTAAAGTAAGTGAGACTCCTTAATTCTCTCATTTGGAACAAGATATAGTAGAAACAAGACCTGAGTCATAACCAGATGAAGGGTTGCTGTAACAAACATGCATGCTTTATTCCACAACCACGTCAACGAATCCACATCACCCAGATATTCTTCTAGCTACTTTTTATCCCCCCCCAGACAGACTTTTTGTCCTCATTAATCCCATGAGTTACTGAAGATCGCTGCAAATATGGGCATAACCAGCCAAACAGTCGCCTTTGATGCCAACCATTTCATGGTTTCAGCAGACAATTTTAATGACTCAAAATACCTTATGGTATCTTCTTCAATTTCTTTGGTGAAATGTTTGCAGTGGCTTTAAACTTAACTATGCAGGGAAATGAAAGGCTAACATTTCCTTAACAAGCAAACTTCACCAGAAACAGAAAGAGCACTTCAACATACACTGTCTTTTAGTATCATAGCTGATCAATGTAGCAAACACAAAATGTTCATAGAAATCAGTTACCCACTAAGATATTTTTTATCACCTTTTAAGTATTGAATATTTCTGAATACACAAATGAAATAAACCCCACGTAAGCCTGCTCATTTAGTCCATAATTGCCCATTCCAAACTATTCCTACCTATGAGACTATAAGCCAATATGTTCTCAGTTCAATCCCTTTTGCTAAGAAATAACTGAAATCACAGTTGTCTGACATTTAAATATAATATTGACTTTTGAATTGCAATTTTAATGGTGTGCTTAGAGCAATGTGAATACATATGTGTTGTGCAGAAATAAATTGATATATTTCTGCCATAAAAAAAACCTAAAACCAAAAAAATCCCACACAAAACCACCCCATAGCACTATTTTGACTGCAGTAAGCGTATTATTGCCTTCCCCATTTTCTAAGATTTTTTTTTTCTTTTTTTCCTTCCAGTTGTGACAGTAAATCTGTCTTCCTTTCTTCATTTTTACAGACTCCAGCCTATGGGCATTTGCTAAGGTATGTGTCTTTATTTTTGATACCAAGTACTGCTTCATTTCTGAAGAAGGTTTGGAGAAAGAATCAATCAATTAGTTCTGCATGCCCCTGAATCCTCAGAGAGGTGACTTAGGCATTCAAATAAAACATGATCAACTGAATCAAATAAACCGAAATAAAACCCTGGAATAATTACCTTCTTTCAGCGACTTGTCACCAACCAAGGAGATCTGCTAGCTTTTGATACCTTTGTAAAATGGTATCTGCTTTGGAGTATGTCATCTATGATTTAAATCCTGAGACGCTCAACTCTCCCCTCTTTATATCCAGCAGGTTTAGGTGCCCAATCTAAAAGCAAGGTGAAATTACTGACTGCAAGATGCTGGTTAGGGTCAAGGTCCACATGAGCATTTCACCATGCAGGAGACTGAAAAAGTCCTCCTTGTGTCCTGGCATTTCTAGACTTCCCCATCTCTCCATGTCCTGCAAGGATATGCAAGATTTTTCCCTTCAAGGGCTTTCATTCTACATTCACACCAAAATGACCCCCCAGTTTTACTGCAGGAGGTGCAGAGGAAGGTATAGTGGGACAGACACTGAGCTGATTTGAAAATTACTGAGAAATGCTTTTTCCCGCTACTTATAACGCAAAACTTACTTCAGTAAGTTTAAAATCTGAAATATTCAGGTTGGCTAATCCCCTCTGGGGCTTTGCATTACTAGTAAAAGTTATGACAGCAAAAAGACCAGGATTTGAAGCAGTTACAAACTCATTTGTCTGGAAGATGAAATGGATAGGATAGCACACAGGGGAAAGACATTTCAGAAAAAAATCAGTTTTATTACCATGACACAGGTAAGATTGCAAATCCACTCTGCTGTTTCAGCCTCCTTTTTTTGGTTTTATATGTGCACTGAAACATACTTGAAACATTTCATGAGTATATACGTGTAGGTAGAAGATACCCACAGGGTACCTCAGTCCACTGGGCACAGAGGGGAGTTGTAATGGGATTTTAAAGAAAATCGGTGGCCATTCCTACACAGGCAGAACGACAACTACACTGCAGGAGAGAAAATAAGGGAAGTATCCTCCCAGCTGTAACTCCAACGAGCCAGGACATGATTGAAGGGAAAAAACACCCCAAACTGTTCAGGGATTTTCATCTGTCGTGACATGCAGCAAGCCTGGTCTGTAACCCACCGAGGCATACTGCCTCTCTCCTTGCAATTGCTTCCCATCATGAAAACCACTGAACTGAGCTCACAGCCTAACATGTACAGTTCCAGTTATCTAACAAAGCTTGTCCTCTGGGACAGAAAAAAAGAAAAAAGAAAAACAAAACAAAACAAAAAAACAAACAGGAGAGGCATGTGAAAAAAATATTGTGAAAACCAAGAAATAATAAGTCATTTTTCAAAGAGCTACGCGTAAAGCATTTATGTCTGTATTCCTGGGAAGAAATATATATATAGATATAGATATACAAAAAAAACACATAAGACTTTTATTCTGGGCATTTTCTAACGTGCCTCTTACCTGTCTTATACAGCAGGCTTTTTTATTTGTATATTGTGCTTATTTATAGCCTTCCCTTCTAAAAAAGGAAAAAAACCTCAGCCTATTCTCTGCAAGAAGGGTTAATTTTTTCAGAAAAATTACAAATTGGGCTATGAAGCCAGCAAGAAATAAAAGGAGGCAAAAAAAACCAAACCAAAACAAAAAGTCTTACACGGATAAGCCATTCCAGCAACCTCTGTCATACTCAAAGTACTCTCTCTTTTTTACATTACATGAGAAATCTAATTAAATGCATCAAGGGGGAAAGGCAAAGACTCTCTCAGGCTGACTATATTTGATCTTTCTTCCTTCAAGGAGACAAACAAACAAGTTGCTAATTACTGTCTCAGCTTAAATTTGCACTTGGAAAAAAAAAATCAAGTTTTGCTTAGCTTAGATTATGGGAAAAGCTGTAAACTCACAGGAACTATATAGCTTGGCTTGACTTTGCTTTGGCTTTTCGTGTGCAAAAGAGCACTCTCTCAGAACACTTTCACCAAGCCCACAGTTTGAGCAGAGCTGTGAGAGCGCAAGCATCCAGCTCCGATCAGCTCCATTCTAACCTGCCCATCTGAAAATCACTTGATACATGATTCAGTTCAATTAAGACAGTGTAAATATTGAAGAATTGTTTAATATCATTTTGATCTGATGGGATAAAACTGGACTTGTGTTATCACCAAAGGAAATTTAGGGAAATAGAATAATTCAATTTAAGTTTTGAAAGAACCCATCAGAAGACATGCGTTTTAGTTTGGTAATGCTCCTGCATGCAAATGTCTGGTAATGTTCCCCTGATGCAAACCACAGATTATGGTCACCTAAATGACTGCTTAGACCACCTTCTCTTGTTAAAAACCTCTTCTGAGGTTGTCTCAACCATGCCTCCTGAACATTTTCCTATGACTATGTGGGGACTAGGGCAGCAGGAATTGCTGATCCTTATAAGCCAGCATCCTCTTTCATAGCACTGTGTGGGTGTTGTCAGTTGAGGTGACATCAGGCCATGCAAGAGCTCTTGACCTGACAATTTAAGGCTGCTTTTATGTAAAGTTAGGATGTTTTCTTTCTCAGTCTAAACTTGAACACTATCAGGGCACTTATTTTTAATCCTATTCAGGGAAATTCTCAGCTAGTTGAAGATGATGGCAAACCCCCACCATCAGCTTGCAAGACAGCCAAGTTTACCCTTAAAGAACTCAGCAAAATTAAAAACACCATGGGAAACATTCAAAACCTTCAGGAATTAGAAGCACAAGTCCCAGGCTCTTCCCTTGCATAGGTGTGCTTCAGCATTTCATGTACTCAATTTAACAGATAAATTAATCAAGGAAACGGTATGAAGCCATAGGAGCTGCTGAAATATTCTACTCATCTAGGAAAATAAAACACCTTCCTTATTCAAATGGCTTTTTCAGACTTCTGTTTTCATAAAACCTAAGCTTTGACGACAGCATGTAGCTTAAGCAAGGCTCTTGGGAGCCTCTACTCTTCTTCCCACACCAGAGCTTACTCCCCACAGCACAGACACATGATTTTTAGTGCAAAGTAGCATGAAGATTTGCTGAGGCAGGAAATCTAAAGCAAAGAAAGGGAAGTGTTCCCTTAATAGGTATTGATGTCTATAGTACAAGTCATTGGTCACTGTCATGATTTTTTTTTTCTAACATGACCTGCAGCATCAAAAGGAGATTCATTTAATAAAATGGTGTGGATGTATCTACCTGTTCACTCTTTGGCTGCAATCAATATGCACCTTTCAGAAGCCACATTATGGGTTTTGAAGAAGGACATCCCACTGGAATGAACATGGATGTCCTGCTCAGAAGAACACCTGCACCAATACAGCCCATGACGGGGCTATCTGAGTGTTGACTGAAAATTAATCAAAAGCAACAGGTGAAGGCACACTGAGAAACATGTGGGAGGAAATGCAAATAGGAACCTATTAAAAGAAATCAATGCCAGAAACACAGGTGAAATTATTAATGTTTCTCGCACTGTCACCGTTTTTTTTTGCTTGCTTTGGACAAGCTCATGAGCCCTATTTTGCCTGGTAAGCCAGGATTCAGCAGCCTGTTTAAAAAAGTCAAGTCCAGGGTCACAAAATAGCTACTCAAAATATAATCCATTAGCTATAGCCTAGAAGGTGCTTTCAGAGCCATTAAAAAAAAAAAAAAAAAGAGTTACATAGCTGGTTTTTTTTTACAAGAAGTTGGGAAAGAGCTTTTGTTTCATAAGACTGTGTCAAAGTATTTCTTTCTTCCTTAAACTATGCAGTGGTACTTAAGCTACAATGTAAAACAATCCCATGCACCTTTAAATATCTTATTGTTTGAATCAAAATAGCTCTTCTGTGCCTAAAATGGGCTGAGGTTTATTTTTATTGGTAGATATTGAAACAAATCTTTCAGAAATCTTTTATCAGCATTCCACTTTGCAACATCCCCACCGTAAATTTTACCGTGAGGAATTCATTACATAATTGGATGTGGCTCTACCCAATTTATTTCTCTTCCTGAGGATCCAAATGTAATTCATGATTCATGTATAAATTATACACAGGAGCAAGTGATCTGAGTGCAAACTGCATATTGCATTAAAGAAGACTGCTCTGCTCAACTTCAGCATGTAACATTTTCATTTTAAAATTGAGAATAAGTATGGGAAAGACCTTTGAGCTTTCTTCAATACGTAAAGAGTGTGAAACATGGCAAGCCCAGAGGGTGCAGACTCTGTCAATCCAAAGCAATGGAAAAGAAAAATGTACATTAGTAAATAAGTAATTTATATGCAAACTTCAGTTAGATCAATCCAGAAAATAAGTTAATCAAGACAACCAGCCAGCATAAGCTGGCACTGCAGAGAGTTATATACCTGGGGGAGGGGAGGTGGGGAGACATTTTCAATTTTTTTTTCTATCTCTCTTAGCAGGTTGGTGTATTGTCCAAGAAAGCAAGTCCAGGCTTCTAAAATAGGTAGAATAATTCAGGGATAAGTTTTTAGAAGTTCTCAGCTTCTCTAGTCAGGGTCAATTTTTGAAAATGTGCAACATACAGTGAGAATAACGGGAGTTTCTGTATGCTAAGCTCTTCTGAAAAAGTTTTACCCCCTTAATCTTCTAGCTAGAAACAATGCCTTCAGTCTGCAAAAAGCCAAGAAAGGTCCTCTGACTTTTTATTTCTACCCTGGTCTTTCCAGAACGGCAAAAACTAAGCTAGCTGGAAAAGCTCCACAAATTTTGACATTTCATCAAAACTCCAAGAAGAGAAAGCATTAAGCAAAACTAAAATTCCCCACCAGGAATCTTAAAAGAGATTATTTCAAAGAGATTGTAAACAAGTCAAAACTCCTGGAAAGAGTTTTTCATCAGTTTGCCCACTACAATGGACATTGAAATGCTCCATTTTCTCCTCTAGCCTACGCTTCCTTGATAAAACATATCTCTGCATCTACCAGTGCATAGCATGGAAGTCACACAGCTGTAAAGCATCTTGGGGAAAGCAGTCAGGTAGGGAGCTCACCCAGCTGGGGAAAAGTCACACCACCCGGGAAGGACCACCTAGCTCAGGATAGAGTAAACCAGGCTTGGAGTGACGATATTAAACTTTTCTGCATGGTCTTTATAGTAAGTGGTATTTCTTTTTCTGATTTTTCCCACCCCCAAAAACCAAGCTGACACTTTCTGCAGCAGCCAAATCCTCTTCCCTTTCTACCTTTCAGCTATCAGAAAGCAGTTTCAGCTCACGATCTTTAGCATTGCCTCAATGGTAAATGGCTGGAGCTGAGGCAGAAAGGGGCATCTCCTCACAGATACACCTCATCTCACTGCCAGTGAGCACTTTCCTTACCAGGGCCAGGGAATCCTACTGATAGGATAGTGACCTACAGGCTCCTGGAGTGACATGGTGCCATTTGGCACAGCTAAAGGGACTCAGACCACAGAGACAGAGAAAAAGAAAACCAGAAGAATATAATGATCACATATTTGCTCAAGCACTGAAAAACATCTAAGAGGGCTTTAAAGCAGGCGAGTAGTAACCGGCAATGGTTTTGCTCAAACAAAAACACATACAAACCCTTCATTTTCTCATAGAACTGCCTATCAGTCTCACATGGGACACTAGAAGGAGACAGATTTGAAGAGAAGGAAGTTAGGGATGGGAAAGGAGAAGCCAGGAGACAGTGACCCAAATATCTACACTGATGGAAAACAAGAGACTGGGAAGATGGGAAAGTCTCAGTATAGAGAAGCCCATGGAGGATGCTCCACCCACCTACAGGAGGGGAAAAATAGGTTTTGGTGGTTTAGGAATTCATTCCTAAGCATCCTTTTAGGGCCTGATTCATCACGTACTGCACTTGATTTAACCATGTAAAGTGCAGAATGATATAGTAGAAAATAAAATACTTATGGCTTTGTAAGATTGAAAGACAGCATCAGGCTTCTTTTACCTGTACAAACTTTTATCTACCCTTCTCTGAGAAAGCCACAAACTGAAATATGAACCAATCTTTCCGTAAGAAGAAAAGACATTTTAACACTTAACCATCCTGACGTATTCAGCTTACAGCATCCAGCACTAACATCTACAAAGGTTCTGACAATCAGAGAATAACTTTGCGCTACCAGGTACCTCTCCCATAGCAAATAATTTCAAACATGGATCATGTTGCTCTCCAGACTCCAGTTTGGAGCAGAAATGAGCTTGCAGAGTCATTAAAATGCCAATGACCTGCCATTAAAATGCTAAAAGTGCCACTACAACTAACAGGGGCATAACTTACTATTTTGAGAGTGAAATACCCATGCAGAAGTGTTTTGAGAAACCAGCTGGGGGCTACTGAAATACCAAAGTCTAATCCAGGCAAAAAAAGCATCCACAGTGTTACTGCCATGGGCTGACTGCAAGGTTCTCTGCTGCAAACCAAAATCAGAAATGTTCTGCGATAAAGGAGAACAGAGATCTCATCTTTTAGAGCAACTTTTGGAAAGCAATGACTGCTGATAAGAGCCACTCCTTCCTACTTCATAAATGGAAAAAAATATCTTGTTAAATACACACGCATACACGCCATAAAAAATATTCCAATTTCTTATTTCCAAGCACTGGGCATAATTTCTATTATAAATCAGGCCTTTATAAATAAATGTAGAATTACATAGTCCTGATAGGAACAGCAGCAAGCAGCTTGACTTAGAAGATTTCAAATGAACCAAATCATGGCACTCAGATCATATTAAAGCAATTTTTCTATGGAAAATTGGGTCTCCAATTCTCAAGCTCTGCTGTAATAAAATACCATATACTATACTTGTATGTCAGCTGATTCCAGGGATTGTTTTGCTCTATATGTTTGCAATTATTTGGTAAGGATATACCGGTGACATAACTCTATGAGTACACAGGCTAAGCTTACCTCTTAAAGAACAACATTTAAAGTGTTCTTCTTTTCATATTAATCCTACATGAACTTTAATTAATTTATGGTTACTTAAAGTTTTAGAATTCCAAAAATTCTTTGTAGAGTGAACAAGCTGTCAAATCTTCATTTAAAAAAAAAACAACACAAACCCCCTGTTCTTAAGCCAGAGAGACAGCACTGTTGATTAATAAACAAATTTTCCATCACGTCATCTTTGAAGGATAGTTAAGGAAAACTCTCTTAAGAAACATACTTTTGAAATATTACTGATGTCTGAATTTCTTTGATTTTCCTCGCTCTCTTTTCACTGCTTCCATTCCATAAAAGCTTCTTTGCATGTTTCAGAAACTGTCTTACTAAGAAAAAAAAAAATGACATCAAGCTGCTAAGTAAATCTGTCCCTTTCACTAAAATTATAATTAACAAGCTATAGGACTGAAACCTGTTCCTAAGGCAGACGCATGAGCCCAACAAAATAAACTGGAATAGCTACTGCTGACCTCAAAAGGGCCAGAATTTGGCCCACTGCAAACTTTACAAGAATTATTTAAGAAGTAAGTCACTAGACACCCATCCAGAAATCAACCATGCTATTCAAGGTTTACTTATGCTGTATCTTTTAGATAATATGAGAACAACTTTAGCTATTCTTAGATCGGCAATTTTTATGGCTTCAGTAGTATCACCTTATGCAAAGCCAACTATTAACAAAAGAGCATTAAATATTTAGACAGCTTTGCTGGCTTGCAAAATAAGCCAAAATTAGTGCCTCACAGTATTGCATTCCACTAAGATATTATTTTAAAGGTCACTATGCATAGTGACAACCCCTACATCTGGTACGCAGGCAAGTCGTACATTCAGTTTGGTGGAAGAACAAGGAGTTTTGGCCACTGACATATGAATTTACGTTCTGGAATCTGACACTCCCTCTTGAATTACTCAATTGTTTACCCTCCTTTTTGTCATCTTCCCTAATCTTGACAGACACAAAGCATCTGCCAGGAGATTATGCTGAAATTAGTAGGCAGGTACTATGGAGGAGCTAGCTCTCATCTACAATGGCTCCAGCTACACAAAACAACCACCGCCTTCACCAGCTTCATTTGCTAATCAACCAAACAAGAATATATAGTCTGATTAGAGGTTGCTTTATAAGCAAGTGTCAAAATATAACTTTTGCCTTCCAGGCAGACATAGATTATTTATTAGCATTACTTCTCTCAAAAACAATCTTCTCTAGGAAATAATCTCTTTTCACTTCAGAGAGTTTACACGCAGCTTTCCAGGATGTCGCAAAAGTGCAAGCAAACTATTTACATTCCTGCCATATGTCTATCAATATCCTGCAGCTGTCTATCTAATTTACAATTAGATACCAAACTTCTGCTTGCATAACCATTTGCATGCTTCTCTAACTGCATGTTTTTAACACACATAAGTAGATTCTATTTTCTTTTTTTTTTTTCTTTTCAATTTTTTGAATTGGGCCTTATTTTTTCTACCCCAAAACCTACTCAAGTCTACCATATTCCTCATATTTTAAGCAGTCACTACCCTGGGACAGGTCATCAGATTACATCATACCCTACTTCTTTCTGAAAAAAGCAGTAAGACCCAAGCCACACAGCAAGAAAGACAGCCCTCATCCATAAGACACTAAGTAAAGTTGTAGTTTCAGAGGTCTATAGACACTATAGACATCAAAACTTCAGTTCTGTGTTCACCCATAGGGCTGCTCCTTAAGATCAGGCATGTGTCAGGAGTTGACCAACTAAATGCAACAGCAGCACTCCTCAAAGCCATGCATGAACAAACCTACCCCACTGCAATAGGGCCTGCACTTCCACTGCTTCCATGGCACTTCTGGAGATTAGATTCAATACTTAGTCTTCAAATTCCCCAAATAGAAACCTTTTTATAGCTCAAAGTCCAGATATAACTAAGCCAACAGGTGAACTCCATGCATGCATTCATGTGAGGGCTGAAAGGCACGTGCAACACAGAAAAACCACTTGGGAAAGTCTGTGGATGAGCACTGGAGTTTTTGTGTGTGTGTTGTGTGGTATGAGTGGATGCTATAAAGGACGGGAAAGTTTTTAACTCACATAGTATCCCTCAGCATTGCCTTGCAATTGTCATGCAAAGGAAGATGCATTTCTGCAAGGCCTGGGCAAAACCTCAGTATATTTGTCTCAGAGAGGTATGGCTGACAGGTATTTTTCCAAGGCTCCAGGGGAAAGTAGGGGAAAAATTAATTTTCTAATCCAAAGAAAAGACTTGGAGATTTTTTCTTTTTTTTCTGTAACCTGAACTAGTATTACAATTAAATGTTGTTATCAGAAAAAAAGCTAATCAAGTTTTCTTTTTGGTGAAACAATATTCTAGAAAGTCATTTTATGTTACTTAAAATAAGTTGCATTTGCTGAAAAGAAAAATCCTCACTTCCCTCTTTTCTTCTGAAAACAGAGTAAGAATTACAATACTAAACAAAAGTCATTTTACACTAAAAAAAATAATAATTTTCAATTCTGCAAATATCAAGACGACATCCTGACATTTTCCAAATTATTTTTTGTCTTACATCAACTCAAAAGAAAATGCCATTAAAACTGACAAGGTTTAAAAAGCAATTTTGTTTTGAAGAAACAGACCTCTCCAAGAGAAAATGGTTTGAATGGAATCTTTGGTTGTTTTTTTTTTCCTGTTTTGATCACTAACTAATTATTCAAAGACACTGGAGTTCTCTGATTCTGGACATATGACATGGCTTATAGTGGAACCAGCTGGAGATTAGATTTCTAACTCACATATGGAGCTCATGACCTTCTTTATGAATCATCACACCATTTGTTTAATATTTAATGCAACTCTTAGTTACACTGAAGAAAACACTGAACAATGGGGGCCCATAAAATTAGAATCACACAGCAAAAGCATAGCTACTTGCAAATTCTCTCTTCTTTGGGAGTTCATCACAAATCTGTCTGAACTAGGTTCATTAAGTTTATCTTTTCACTTCTGAGATGGTATGATATGATGGAACACTAAAATTTCATATAAACATCTCCAATTACAGCTTGTGAGCCTCAAGAGATCCAGCCTTGCCTTTCATGCAAACCTAGGCGTGGAAATATCTTGAGATTAAAAAGAAATATTTCTGAGCATGTTAATCTAATGAAGTCTTAAGAAGACTGGGAAATTAAAACTCTGCAGCTCTAGATAAAATTTTACTATCTTAAGTGCATAGACTGTGGTCCATGGAAAAGTAACTGCCTTGGTCACAATCGCTCTTTCCCTCGCTCCTTAACTCATCAACTTGAAAAAGAAATTTGGAAAACTATCAATAGATACCTAAGGATCTCAGTGAACACAAACTCCCATTCAGGGACATTTTAGCATTCTATTTTTCCAAAGCTAAAAGACATTTAGTTTTTCTAAATGCATTTCCACAGCTTCTATAAACTACCATTGTGTTAAGTGCTATTGAGTTGTGCAAGCAGTTTAAAGCTCCCCCCTGCCTTCTCACCTGAGCAAGGTCAGCAAAGTCAAGCCAAAACCCAGCTCCCATCCTGTCAACCTGAATCTGTCTTGTTCAGAGACCTGTTTCTACTCAATAGGAAGACATGTCTCGCCTCCAGCTGCCTTTCAGGACAAAGCACAGATTTGTGTCCAATCCCTGACAGACATCCAATAAGGAAAAGGTCCTTACAGACATGTTATTTTCTGGTATAACACATCCCTCTGCCTTCCCTTTTGGGCCCATCACTGCTACTCACTCATAATACCAACTAATCACATACCTCCTTGGCCCTAGATGCCTATTTTGACCTGGAATTAGTCGATACAACATTACTCGAGTCATATAAGTCTTGTGTGATTCACTGCTAATAATTCAGCATCAGTCAATGCGATCATTCAAAGGTCCCTTTTAATAAGGACTGGTTGAGTGGATCCAGTGCTAGAATATTGTGAAGTTGTGTTTTCGCTCAAAAGAGGTGCTCCAGGCAAGTCTCAAAGCATTGTTCTTCTTATGCCAGGCAGACTTAGGTGTGCAGCTGGAAGATGTTGCCAACCATGCCCACTTGAAACGCGCTGCTGCTGCTCCTTAGCTGCCACTCTCTTGCCTGTGCAGAACCTGCTGCAGGGGATGCGTAAGCACTCCTCATCCACTCTGGCACAGGTTATTGTTGCCCACACTGAAGGCTCCTGAGAGTGTCCTTAAGAGCAGATGAAAGGCTTTTATCTTTCATAGTCTTTTATGCAGCTCTACTGTGCTTTCTCACTCCTGTCAAAGCCAACATCCACATGGGCAAAATGGTTTTACATATTTGCAGAACAGAACACTGTGCATCTCCAAATCTGCGTATGCCACAAGCAGTTTATACATTTTCCAAGTGAAAAGCATGTTACTGCAGCCCTGCCTCTTCACAGCCTCTCTCTGCCTCAGCATTGAGCATCTGCAGAGCATCTTCCTGGCTGTTCAAGTTACTGTCTCTGCCAGCTTGAACCCATCTGAAAGGGCGGCTGTACACACAGGAATCCCAGGTCACCCATCTCCATAAACTGGCAGCAGCTGCAGGGAGGTACCCTCTCCACTTGGAAACACCAAGTACCTGATCAGTGGAAAAAACAGGCTCCTAAAGAAGATTTTTCTCCTATGAAACCACTCATTGCGAGCCTCTTTGCCAAATTATGTATGTAAGTATAAACCTCCCAAGCCCAGCAACATTGTCTTTGCCATCTCTCCCTCCTTTGCAGTCTGCATAACTATTCCAGCAGCACTTTCTTGTGTGCTCCCCGGCAGAATTAATTAATGCTTGCACAGTACTTTGAAGATGAAAGTACTAAGTGATTGCTAAATATCAGGCCAGATTCCTAGCTGGTTTTAAAAAAAATGACATTTGCAGCATCTGGCATCTGGGCCCACGATCAACCTGTCTCATTGGAGAGACTCTTTAGAGAATGTGAAGAAAAAAGAAGTACAAAAAAAGAAAAAAAAATACATTAGGAAAAGAATATATAAAAGAATGTAGAATAACAGACTGAAGCAATAGCCTTCACACTTTTCCCAGAGTCCCTGTTTCTGCAGGTGAAGAGTACAAATCTGTAAAGGCATGACACCATTCTCCTCCAAGCCCCTTAAAACTCACCTCTGCTAAGAAGCCTACAAATCATTCGGCACTGATTATAGCCAGCTGATGTACTGTGACTTCTGCACACTGCACTTACCATAACCATCCTGCCCTGAATGTTGGCCCAACCCATCTGTTTACTCTATGTGCTGCTTTTTTCCTATCCTTTATCTCAAGCATTTGCAGGGTTTTTTTCTTATATATAGGTGTCAGACCTAGCCCAGGGATACACAGATGCCAACGACATGTCTTTCCAATCCTTTATAAGCTCTATATAATATGGACGTGCAAAAGTCAGACTCAAAGGATAAGCCTCAATAGGTTTAGATCCACTTACTGAGATGTGTGTGCGCCTGTATAAAATCACTGATCACGGACAGCAGCCCAGGAGGTTTAACTCACCACATGTTACAGGTAAAGCAGTTGTGAACCTTTCCAAAAGGCACTGTGCTGCTGCAGTTTAATGGCTCAACTTACTGCTTATGCTAGACTTTTTATTTTACAGCAGGAATTGCTATTAAAATTGCGCACTTGCGGTCCAAGAGAACGTTCATCAGGAAATCAGTCTGTTACCTGAATAAACTGCAACAGTTAGAAGGGGACACAAAGTGACTCCTTAAATATTATAGACACTGTCAAGAATGCCTTCCTCTGGGGGCTTGCAATAATACAGCTGGGGCTGAGAGAAGGCAACAGAAGACTGCATGCACCTCATGCCAGGACACCATGGCTGATAAGAGAAGCACCTCCACTGGCTGGATGTGTGCAGGATGAAGCACTAGCAATGAGCAAGATCATCTGATGGTGAAGTATTAGAATGAGTCACCTCACTGACTGCAAAGGGACTAAAGCTGTATGGCTTGGATCCAGCCAAATCTCTCATCACATCTACATGATCTAGGAATCAAACTCAGATTCACTTCAAAAAAACACAACTTCAGTTATTTCAGTAGGAAGCCATGCATGCAAGGGTGTCAGTACTCTTTCCACTGCCTCGCTAGACCTTATGTTTTCAACTCCTTAACTAAATCAGTTGCATGAGCTATTCACAGATATACAAGAGGAAAGCCCTCTAGCCTCTTCCTAGTACAACAGAAAAACTACTCACTCGAACGCCTAAAATAGTACTTGACTTTTAGGTACTGAAATTAAAATGTTACACCAAAAATAAGTTCTCATGCTGTGAGGCTCCAGTGAATGCTACAAATCCCAAGGATGCTGCCTTTGCAACAAGCTTTTTTTTGAAAGAAGATCATTGGTAAAACCAATGAGAAATTTGGGCCAGCAACCTTAAGGTTTTCATCTGCACTCCCTCAGTGAAGCAGTACTGCTCAAAACACACGAAGATGCTCCTACATACCCAAACACAGGGAGTCTGCTCATATACGCACACTGCCGGTAGCGGAGAGTCACAAACGCAACCAAGCGGGTTAACTTGCAAGCCTCCTGCCTGGGGCAGAACCGGGTATTTCCCCATCTGGCTGCAGGTCTTTCTTACCCTTCCAGTCTGTTTTGTGCTCCTGTTTTCCAACTGAAGACTCTCTCCACTGAGAAACATCCCTTCCGCCTCTTCAGCATGACTTAGGCTGATGCTTTGCACTCATAGCCTTTAATCTCTAGAGAACTGGGATGAGATTTTCAAAAGCACTTAATATTGACCTACCTCTGCTCCAAATCAGTCTGATCATATTAGGTTAACTATATTTAAGTTTGGCCGTATATATTTTGTCATAATAAACTTACCCCAAAGGAATGCTGCTGCTTTAAAACAAGATTACTAGACCTGTGACTATACTTACGCATCTCAATCAGGAATCTGATTTTCCAGTTCCAGTTCTGTGTAATTATTTTAAAGCATATTGAATATTTAGTACTGGCAGAACAGAGGTCAATGCAATTACATCCTGTATCTTACAACCAAACAGTCCCCTCTAAATTCAGTGCTAAAGAAGTGCTGCACCTGAGACCTTGAGGCTTAAAACTCCAAAAACTAATGCTCAAAATTCATAGAAATCTCAAGCCAGCCAGAATGCGCTTCCTCTCTTCCCCCAGCATCTGTGACCACCTCTGGACAACCAAGACCCAAATACCAGTATAGGACTTCATCTTTTATCTCTTTTTTTTTTTCTTTAAATGCTAGTCAGAGAGTGTTTCTCAACAGTCCAAGAAGTGCCTGTCAGCTGTCATCAGTTCTTTTCCAACATACAAATACTGGAAAACCACTTCTCAACTCAGTCCATATGGCACGTCCAGAAAGAGCAGAGTAATAGCTGGAATGCTTTGGCCATGAAGCTTATACAACATAGGACTAAATGTATCTTTACAGACCTGTTTTTTGTTAGGGCTGTTTCTTTTTAATTAGTATGTTGAACCTGCTTTTGCTGCATTTTCTCTTTTGATATATATATATTTTTAACTGAATCTATAATTAACCTATCTAAATGATTGACAGCAAAGGTGAAGGAACAGCCTGTTAGTCTTGACTGCTGGAGTAATGAATAGAGAAGATGACATGTTAAATTTCTTCACCTCCAATTGGAATTCCAAATTATAGACTTTTTTACATTATCATAATACCTAGTTCATCTTAAAAATAGAATGATTTCTCGGGGGTGTATTCATAGTGAAAAAAATACATATCAAATGCTGTACTTAGCATATCTTCATATGTTAATATAATTGGATTGATTGTTCCAATTTTGTTCTTATTTTTGGATATTAAAAAGCAGAATCAGATCATTTTGCATTTTTCAAAGGGTCCATCATTTTGCTTCCATAGGACATTCTGAAACTTTGAAAAGCCGTCTGTAATTTAATGTATCCTCCTGTTCTCCCTACAGCTACTTGGCAGGTTTCATCTTCCCAGCTTGGCCAAGGGCCACTTTATCAGTCTTTACAAACTTTGCAGGGAGTAGAAATGAGATCTGATGAAGTCTATGAAACTAAAGTTTCCACCTCATAAAAACCCCTTAATTCGGCCTTCATCCCTAAGCAAACAAGTCCTGTGAAACAAATCATCGAGTTCAAATTAATCAGTTTGTGTGAGAGCAAACACAGCCCATCAATAAAAGCAAAGCAATAAACCACAGGGAAATGCCTCCAAGCCAGACACAGTGCATTTAAACTCTCCAATTTATTTTACATGGAAGGGAAAGAAGAGAGCCCTTAAAACTTTCAACTAAATGAGACTTAATTCAAATCATGCTGGTACGAAACCTCAAGGCCCAGCTTCTAATAGTGGTGCAATTGTCTGTGGAACTGCATCATGGGATGCCAAGAGGAAGGGGCTGCTGGGGAAGGGGTAGGTACAGTCACCCTGACCACTGGTCCTCTCCTCCATCCCAAGGGAAACCCAGGCAACAAATCCCTCGATCTGCCCAAACATCTTGGTAGCATCTTGGGTGGCTGCTAAAGTCACGATGGAGCAGGGTCAAAGGGAGATACCTCGGCAGCAGTGCTTTCCATTTTCTGTACCTTTAATATATGCAGCCCTGTCAGCAATGCTGCTTCCTACTGACTATCTCTCTGGAAAAAAAAAACAACAAAGCAACCAACCAGCCTCAAGCCATCTGCACAAGGAATTCCCCTGGAGCTCAGTTAAGTACTGCTTGCTTTCAGTTACATTGGGGTGCCTCAATCTTATGAAATATTTTCAATTTCCAGAACAAATTTGACATGGGGAAAGAGGAAGGGACAGGGAAGAACAATACATTTCTAATAGAAATTGCCACCACTTAGGATTTCTTTCACTTCAGCAAAAAATCCTCAAGACATAAATACATGTATCTTGATAAGTTAGGAAGACCTCCTAGCAGTGCAATTAGCTTTTATAGGGAATAAAGACATGCACTGTCTTGCGAATAGACTCTCAGGCATACATAAGCATGTAATATTGGGCACACTTACCTCAAATGAAAGAAAGAATTTTCATTTCCAGTTTTGACACTGAAAAAGTGGTGTTTTAAATGCTATATTGGTACTGCATCGCAAGGGACCTGAGTACCCCCTCAAGGGGCAAGCCCTTGCATCAACTCCTGCAACTCCCATTTCACTGCCTGAAGGCGAAGTGCGGCTGGGGAACGTCACTTGCAAGGAAGGAGGCAGCAAGACCCACGATACTGCAACAAGCTCATTAATGAGCTCTGCAGCAGTCCCCTCCCATCCTGACATACCAGAGGTCTGGAGCGCACCCTTTGCTTTGCAGCCCTACTCAGTAGGATGTATGTGGATATACCTGCACATTGCCTACTGCTCTGTGGATTAGGCAAAAGCAGCTTTGTTTTATTTCAGTTACTGTGGGGTTGGCACATTGTAACACTTATCAATCAGTAGGATGGTCTTCATTAGTCTGTTCCACATCATTTAACATGACTATACGCCATTGCCAAATAGATTATACTGACTATTCCATTAATATCCTGCATTCAGCAAACAGAGAGGAAATTTTATTATTCTGGTAACTGTTTAATGTTTGCCACCAGACATACAAGGCAAATGTGTCCAGGAAATGCTTACTTGCCCAGTGTCACCCTATTCATTTACAAGGAAGCCACAAGAACTAACTGCAAAGAAAGCAGAACCACTGCATA
Source organism: Brotogeris chrysoptera (assembly GCA_030323915.1). Lineage (NCBI taxonomy): Eukaryota > Metazoa > Chordata > Aves > Psittaciformes > Psittacidae > Brotogeris > Brotogeris chrysoptera. The sequence goes on along the minus strand of JARCZZ010051362.1, from coordinate 258 downwards.
GAGTAAGAAGAAAATAAGCTAATAAATACTGCCACCACCATATCCTAGTGTCCTGGATTCAGCAGCAGTAGTCATTTTTCTCCTTGGTAGCTGGAGCAGCGCTGATAACACCACTGTTTTCGGTGGCTGATTGGTAATGTTTTGGTCTGGCCAAGGACTTCCTGAGTCCCATGCTCTGCAGGGGAGAAGGGGAAGCCAGGAGGAAGCAGAGACAGGACACCTGACCCAAACTGACCAAAGAGGTTATTCCATACCACA